>JANHFX010012372.1:0-27783 GCA_027560015.1 Chloroceryle amazona
TGTTTAAGGAAAGACTGGATGTGGCACTTAGTGACATGCTCTAGCTAGGTGGTGTGGTGTCAGGTCTTAGGCTGGATGTGATGATCTCAAAGTTCTATTCCAGCCTCTAGGATAATTCTGTGTAATTCTCTGTAATTCTGTAATAGCTTTGGGCCTGCTCCGGCATCATGTTCTTTCATCAGTATCTTTCACTTGATAATTTTTTGGAGGTGGATCCACACCTTCTACAAACAGATACAGATGTCCTACTACAGCCTGCGACAGTTGAGCACCTGAGAATTTGAATACTCATTAGCCATCAAATTTCAGTTGTAGAAAACAACGATGCTGAGCAACCTGTTGCTAGTATGTGCTGTTTGCAAGGATGTATGGTATGTGTGAGTCAGATGATCGCACTCTCTCTGATATAGAAATGAATGTCTCCTACATAGAAAAAAGGTTGAGGTTTACATAACTTCAAGTTCTGTAAGGCTTATGAATGCTACCAGAAATTATAACATCAAGTTATTTCTAAAATGTTTTGAATTCTAAAAGGGCTGAACAAATCCTTGATCCTAGAACAGATAAGTGTCCAAGTGTGGAAGTTTCAGATCACTTTGGCAGAGTTTTCTTTGCCAAAACAAAGGCAATCCACACCATCCTTCAGCTACTCAAGAAGGGTGAGCTGTGAGGAACTGTCTGGGAGTGCAGCACTATTAGTCCAGCATTCAGACAGTGCATTCAGTGGCTGTACAGACTGCATGGAGGATGAGTCAGCACAAATCTCATCTTCCAGATATGCATTTGTCCTCATACCCGGTTAATGATTGTATTTCTGTTAGCTACTATCCCTCTTAAGAGAGGGACCATGCACCAAAGACTTGTTGAGGTGTTAACAAAAAGGCCCTTACAGATTGTACAAGGAAAGGCGTTACCTGTGACATTGTATCCAGGGTGAGCTCAGAGAATCTGATGCATGAGCTCCACTTCTTTTTCCCTCCAGCCTGCTAAATTCTGTTCTTTTTGGATTAGCCCAAACTAGCTGAACATAGGCAAAATGGGCAACATTTTCCTCGAGTTACAGGAGTAATTTTCTTGGGAAAAGCTGTCTGAGTCCAAATACTTTTTTACCCTAGATGGGTTAGCACATAGTTAGACAGCACATTTGGGAGATACTGGTTGCCTAAACTACTGAACAAGATGTGTTTAACATCTGAACAAATACACCATGCCTTATTGTAAAAAAGTACTAAATTATGGGTGAACATTTTCATTCTAATGAAAAAAATTGAAAGCTGTAGCAAGAGATAGCACTAATAGTAAATGAAATAGAAAAAGTAATAAACCAGTAGCAATTACCTGAAAGAGCCGCTTAGAACATGCAGATCACAGTGTGGTTGCAGTTGTCATCATCATAACTGTATCATTCTCACAATGGTCCGGAAAAGCATAGAGACACTGCTGGGGGATTAACAAACAAAGCTATTAACATTATATTTAACCAATCAGTATACAGAAGTAATTTGTAGAGTGCCAGTAATAAGAGATAACCAAAGGGCAGAGGATGCAAACCTTAGAGAAAGCTGTGAGAAACTGAAAGAGTTCCTGAGCCCCCTCTTCCTCCCAGGCTCCGAGGAATTGCACAGCAACCATTAATAATTAAATTACTCTCAGACACTTATAAGGAGAGGGCTGTCAAGTGTTCTTGCAACAGCACAGTCAAAATTACAAACATGTTTCCTTTTCTGCTATGGGCATGAATGAAAGCTGAGCATCTGTACACTCAAATTCAAAAAGCAGCTTTCACCTTGTGGGTTATAAACCATGCTGAGAGACCCCACTCCTAGCTTAAAACCCTCACCCACTACCAACAAGGAAGATTGTGACTGACAGTGTAGAAGTCCTGTTCCTGTCTGCCCTCATCTCCTTGCCCATTATCTCTTGATGGATCCTACACTGAATAATTACTTTGTTCCTCATTAATCTGTTAATTATCGGCATTCAGCAGCTCTGGAAAAGAAATCATTTCTGCCTTGACTGGACTCTGAAATAGAAGTCATTAAACTTGACTCTTTTTTAAGTCATTGTGGAGGCATGGGGGATTGTGTGTATTTTTTTATCTTAGGTACTAAAATCAAACTTAACCCATTTCTCCAATCTGCTTGTGGTCCAAAAAAGAAACAAATATATATATATAAAAAAGTATTTTTTCCCAAAGGTAAAACATTCAAGACACAAAGCCATGCAAGACGCAAAATGTACATCTCACATACCTTAATTTTTAACCTGCTTCATTAGTCTATACATTTGTCTCCTGCATCTCTGCTATAGAAATTGCAAGAATCCCCCAAACAACCTTGACTTTCTTGGAGCTACAAACACTGTCACAAAGGTTTCACATCGTAGAAGCATTTATGTGCATAATTGTAATGCCTCTTTGTTTCACCGCTCTGATGTAGAAGCAGAGAAATATGTATCAGAAGCAGCAGCTACAAGACCCTGCTCTAGTAACCCATCACGCGCCAAAGCAGTGGATTTCCTTTGCCTGTCTAATCAGCTACCAAAGAGAAGGTGAGACAAAATAGTCAGTGGGGAAATGGCCAGCACGTAACTCCCTCATGGAAATTTTGAAAGAAATAGCTGTGGATAGTAGACATGAAAAGTCTAAGGGTTTTCTTTTAAGCCAAAAATGACTTATCCTTTCACCTGGTTTGGCTTCCATCTCTGCAGTAGTATCCTCACCCTCTCCTAAATAACAATTTTGGATCAGACTATGCACTGCTTTAGAGAAATGTTTTTCCCTCCCCTTTCACTAGTGCTGTCCCTCCTTGCCCGCCAGACCTATTCCAGTGCTCTTCTGGGTGATTTAGTTTCTCCTCTGTGCCTGTCAAAAGCATCTCAACTTCATGCATCACAGCTGTAGCTGTCTTACCCTCCACAGGTTCAATAGCTTTTCACATAGAATCATAGATCAGGTTGCAATTTTTTTACCTTTCAGAAGCTGCCCTTCCTATATAAGTCAGCAGCTCATTTTACTCTAAAAACCTTGCTTCTCACAGCTCTTGGTAGCTGTTATCGTCTACCTGTGTCTGACCTAAGATGCTTGGTTCCTAACATGTCTCGTCTTTGGTGGTTGAACTTCTCTTCCTCTCAGCATCTCTTCTTTCCAGTTAATAAAAAGGGACTTCCACCATTTATCAGTCCAGGACTTCCAGGTGGTCAGCACCTCAGCCAGACCAACAGCCGTAACAAAGTCTCACTCTGTTACTCAAGTGCACTAGGATTGCATGGGGTCTCAGTGTTTTCAGCTGTCAGCTGTGCATTGCCTTTGCAGCAATGCTGCTGGAAGTGAAAAGTGCCACATGTCTGGGATTCACCATGGACAGCCACAAACTCACACGGAGACCAATGCTCAGCTCTGTCTGAGGTCAGTATCAGGCACCTGAGGGAGGTATAGGAAGAGGACAGGTTTGTAGTGATATGGTTCTTGCTGTACAGTTTCCAGAGATCTGCAGTTCATGAACTTCCTGATGTTATTTCCTTTATTTTGGTTAATCTCATTTGAAAACTGGTAACCTATGGATCTCTGTGGAATCCTGAGAAATGTGGCAATTATCATGGAACATCAATGTCAGCAAGCAATTAACTCAGTTACCACTAAGCAGAGTAAGTTGTGTGTTTCCCTCTAGTCTCTCAGTTGTGAGTGCAACCCATTTATGAGTTACCTGAGGCTACAGCTGCCACATTCTGTCTTTACTGGTATGTTCAATAGCTTAGGGTGTACTGTGCTAAACAGATAAAATGTTTTTTCATCAAGTGATTTGGAAAAAACCTCACCCCACAACACAGTTATATAACTGAAGGGGGTGAAGAAATAAATTTTCTTCATAGTAGCTAGTATGGGGTTGGATTTGCACTGGAAATGGTGTCAATATCACATGAATCTTTTTGTTATTGCTGAGCAGCACTTACACAGTGCTATGACCTCTTCTGTTTCTCACATCGTCCCACCAGAGAGTAGGCTGGGGGTGCACAAATATTTGAGAGGAGACACAGCTGCAACAGCTGACTGCATGCAGAGTGACCACAGATATTCTGTGCTGTATGACATGATGGACATAAAGCTGGAGGAAGGAGGAGGAATGGGGGCACATTCAGAGTTTTGTTGTTTGTCTTCCCAAGTAATTGTTATGTGTGATGGAGCCCTGCTTTCCTGGGGATGTCTGAACACCTGCCTGACAATGGGAAGTGCTGTATTAACTCCATGTTTTGATTTGCTTGCTCACGCAGCTTTTGCTTTCCTCTTGCACTGTCTTTATCCCAACCCATGAGTTTTCTTGCCTTTACCCTTCTGATTCTCTCCCTCATCTCACTGGTGGGGGAGTGAGCAAGCAGCTGTGTGGGGCTTAGGTGCTGGCTGGGGTTAATGACTGTGCCTTAGGTTAAAGATTTGTGAGGATCTGAACACGCCATGGCTTTTTCTATCCTTAATGTATTTTCCTGTCCAGTACCAATATAAATGCATATAAACATTCCTTGTGCTGGTGTTAGACCTGCCACCTTTTATGTAGACTTGATACTATTTTGTGTGTCAAAGGAGACAATGACTGTCAATACTTTTGCCTTCTCTGAATTCCAGCCATAACTTCATAGACAACTCTCATATCTTCTTTTAATTCTTCAGAAAAACTTCCATTTTCCTTCTGATTCTTTGCATGGAAGCTATTCCATAACTTTGTACATCATTTTTGTTCTTCTATAGGCTGTTTACTATCCTACCATTTAGGTTTTTTAATGAGGAGGACTATATTTACACACAGTATTTAGTATTTTAAGACCAGGAATAAATCACAAATATAAACACAAGCATAATCCCATCAGGGTTTTTTTATTTATTTTCCTTTCATAATTATTAAAATCTTTTTTTTAACAATAAAGACAATCCTTCCTGCCTTGCATGCAGGTCTTATTTTGTGATTGAAACTTCTGTGATAGTTGCTTTGTGGTTTTATGTTACCATATCATGAAGATGTCCCACATGACATAACAACAAATGTGATATAAAAATGACAGTCAAAAAATACTGAAGGTTCATATAATGTGAAATAGCTTCTCTAGGCTCTAGATTCTAGGATAAAAAATTTGGTCAAAAAAAATGTTGTTTTTTATATATAGCACACATATAAACAGACATAGGCATGATTGCAGAGCTCATGCTACTCCCATTCTGTACCAAAACCTCCATTACTGTCAGTTTGATTTTTCACATATCTAACCTCTGGCTAAAATAACATTTTAAAATGTACACATCTGTTTATCTGCCTTGACTGATAAATGTGGAGGGTAAAATATCACCAGGTATAATTACAGTGACGTTAATAATTCCGTGTTGTGCACACTAATTGACCTCATACACATTACAAATATTTAAGTGCATTATTTTTGCAAAGTTGTGAACAATTCTGAAAAATTCAGAGAGAAATAAAGGCAAATAGCAAGACAGGCGAGAGAGAAAGGGAACATCCAATTAAGAATGTCAAAAGGATTTAAATACTCTGCTCTCAACTGCTAGAACTACTTATGTGTTTGGAAACCTTGGATGAAAACTTGTCTACCTTCCTTTAAAACCCATCATTAAATGTCACTGCTCTTTCTGACTTCACTCCGGATACACTGTGTTTTCATGTCTGCTTAATGGAAATATATTTAAAGATGCTTTTAAAACATATTTTCCACAATGTCCCTTACCATAAGAAACATAAATTAGCAATCAAAACCAACTATTTTCTTTCCCTCAGATAATTTTAGTTACTTTCTAGCTTTCTTTAAGTTTACAGTTGAAAATTATGATCCTGTTTTTAAAACACAGCTGTCAGTGTCCCATGTTGAATAATATGATGCAGAATCACTTTAAGCTGAATTGTAAAAGACTTTGTTTGCTTGTCTGTTTTATGGACTCAATATGTTCTGATGTGTACTTTGTATTGAAATATTTCTTTACATTCTTTTGATTTAAAAAAAAACCACCACAGAAAGAAACAGTCATATCAGCCCAACAATCTACAGTCTATACAGGGAATAAAACAGTCCGTACATTAGTAATTCTTTCAGGTACTATGAGAATTTTGTGATTTGATATTGCTTGCTTACCAGTGCACCAGGGAATAGATTTATAACCTGCTTGCAAGGTTAAAACCTTCCAATGAAAAAACTATAACTGTAGTGTAGCATCTAGGTAACGAAACATTTTAATATAGGTCTCGCTTATGGGACAATATTTCCTGCTTATTAAAACTATTTCTTACAAAGGGGGTGAGGGGTTTTGTTTGTTTTTATTAGGTGGTTTCTATATGAACTAACCCTGGGCTATTCTACTGTGACCACACAATTTAGACAAAAGTAATAGGACTAGATCCTCAACCTATAATACACTCTTACAGGATTTCAGACATTGCAGCTTGCAAAAGATGATGAAAATCATGTAGCACATCTTTCATAACCTGATTAGGCTAATAAGTCTTAAGTATAAATACATATTTTCTGTAAAAGAGCACCTAAAATAATTACATGCATCTACTTGCTTTTCTCTGTGATTATGAACACTGGATACTAACCTAGGCTAGCCTGAAGATACCAGTCATTTCATCAAGAAAAGTAGTTGGCATTATTTATTGGATGATTATAATTTGCCTGAATTTTTCACCTCTGCAACCGCATTTTAAACTAACATCTGCTCACTCTAATGTTTTTGCTATATTCTTTTGTTTGTTGAATCTTGCCAGCCCTGCATTTTAGATTCAGTCACTTACGGCGTTGTTCCATATCTTCCTCCAATACTTTAGGCATTTTAACAACTCACTGATGGATCAGTAAGCTGCATCTCTTACTCCAACAAAAGAGTTTGGCTGCATGGATAGTCATCAGACAAACTCTGAAGGCATACCTTGTGGCATTTCTCCTTAGGTGATCTCGTGATGCTTGCAATACCCTTTGCCTTGCTCCCACTTGGAAACTGTGGATAATGATTCTTTCCTACTGTGTGAAGCACTTTGAGATCTGCATGTGAATAACACATTTAAAGAGAGTTACTTCATTTTCAGATAATTCTTATGTTCACAATTAATAACTTTGCTCTTTTATCTGTAAAGGAATTTAGGATTCAGGTCAATGGCAGTGAAATCCTTCTTTTATTACAATATAAAATTCCTCCACTCAATTAACAACAAACTAAGAAAGATTTAGGCAAACAGAATTTAATATGCAGCCTGGAATTTTGGCAGGACTGAGACTTATCTATCTAAATCTAAATTCTTTTTTTTCCACCAGCAAATATTTTATGTTGGATATCTCAGCAAAAGACAGCAATTCTGGCTGAAGAGCAGTGACAATGATTCAGAGCTAAATGAAGAATAAGAGTTTATCTGCTGCTACTAGATCACCCTGTGAGACAGCAGATCCTTCATCCAAGTATTGACCTGGTTTTATCCTATTTTATTAGTTTAGACAGCACAGGTTACAAATTCAAAGCTTTCAGATAAAAACTGGATACCAAAGTAAGACTCTGTAAACTGTAGAAGCATTAAGGCCATCAAGACTCTGCCAGACATATCATAGAATCAAAGAATAGCACATTGGAAGGGACCTCAAGGGTCATCTGCTCCAACCTTTCTTGGGGAAAATCATGGTCTAGATAAGATGGCCAAGTAGATGTTTGTGACTGATGAGTTAGTCTTATGAAGTTTGTAAATTTGGGTTTGGTTGATAATTAGATAAGGAAAGATCTGCTCTATGATTCTAGAAGCTATGTACAACAATATGATGGAAACCATGGGACAGTGAGACATTTTTAGAAGAGTCATGTTTTTAATTTTGCCTCTTGATTCAATGTCACCAAATAAAGTAACAAAGTGTAGGAATACTCTTTTTTTTTTTTCTGAATTCACCTCTACATATGGTAATAGGCTAATAGCTGACCTAAAAGACCCTACACCAACAAATGTTGTAGGAAAAGCTTCAAGCAACCTCAGCACCACTATGTAAATTTCAGTAAAACATCTGTTAAGTAAGACTCAGCAAATTGACACAATTGACATGATATTAATATAATTTTCATAATAACAAATTTATTTCTCAACTTCTGTTAAAATGAAAGTCCAACAACTTCTGTGCTTTCATTGTCACAGAACTAACTGATGCCATTTTTTTAGTTCATTTACTTCCTAAGCAATAACTGTGGCATGTGCTAACAATGCAGAACAGAAAATGCTTCCCTGCTATTTCTGGAGATAGCAGAGCAGCACATTAATGAGAGGTTGTAGGTATTTGAAGCACCAGCTTTTTCAATTGTAGAGTGTTTTTCTCGAAGTAATAAGGGGAATACTCGGAGTAATAAGGGGAAACATTTTTGTAAACTATATTTGGGTCTCATCTGTCGGGTGCTCTATAAATTCAGGGTTTGTTTTAGTTTGCTTTTCTAAGTAAAGCATAAATTTATTCACAAAAAAAGGCTGTCAAGCACTGGAACAGGCTGCCTAGGGAAGTGGTGAAGTTACCACCCCTGGAGGTATTTAAAAGTCATGCAGAGATGGCACTTAAGGACATGGTTTAGTGGTGACCTGGTAGTGCTGGGTTAACAGTTAGACTTGATGGTCTTGAAGGTCTCTTCCAACCAAAACAATTCTATGATTCTATGAGAGACTCTGGGTTGGCTTAATGTATTTCTAAGACAATGGATTCTTTTAACTACATACAACTGTAGTACTTAAACTGCTTCATCGACAGATTCAGAGGTTGTTCTGTCATATAACTTTTTGTTGGTTCTGCATAGTAGAGCCATAGCAGACTATGGACTACAGATATTCAACACAGTTGCTGTGGCAATGGGATGCTAGAGATGTCAGGTATAATAAATACCCATTTCCCTACTCCTATTTTGTGTTACATTTGATAGCATGATCCATGCTAGGATACCTTAATTTTAGAGCAGTCCTCGGAGATGATTTCACAAGCACAGTATACTCTCTTCCCTTCACCATAATCTTTTATGTTTTCAATACAACCTCTTCTTGCCTTCTACTCTGCCACAAAATGGTAACATAGTCCTGTTCCTCCCATTTATGTAACTAGGAGTTCCTGCTGAGACATTTTTCATTCCCAGGTGAGTGGTGGAGAGGCTGGGAACAGTACAAGTTTTCTTGCACAGTATAATCTGCAGCTCCATCAGAACTGTATGGAAGGATAGCAGGTATGTATATATCCAATCAAGTAGGACTTTTGTTCACTTACAAAAAAAAAAGATACTAATAAATATCTACTATCATTACTCTTTGAATGCAGGTTTCAAACTCAGAAAATGAACTTCCTTTGAACTAAATAAGAAAAAAACCAATAAACCATGATTGGGGAGAAACTTTAAAAAATCAGTAATTTAAAAATAATTATGTGTATATACTTGAATCATGTTTTCTTTCTGCTTTCAGACTTGGCTTCCTACAAACTCTGATGCTGTAGTTGCAGACGGAGCTATATGTTTTTAAATACTTTGGTGATCTAGGACTGCAGAAGAGGATCCACTGTATTTTTTTTTTAATGGCACAGGTTAACCAGCAAGTTCATAGTAGTATTGACTGGAAAGTGGTAGCTTATGCTTTCTAGCTGGAAGACTTTCCAATTATCAGGTCTTAATGAGTGATTATTAAAACCAAACTAACTAAAGGAAAGCTAGCTAACAGGGTAAAACATTTGAGCACAAGCACACGGCTATACCAAAATGGCTTAATCTAACACCTTTTCTGGTCTAAGCAAGGCTAGTATTGTTAATAAGATGTATTTCAGTTACAGCAAGATGAAGAGAGTGGAATGCAGAGTAGTCACATAATTGATCTTTCTGTGAGAGTCTTTGATCATTACAGTTATGTCAGAATCAGGATTGAAACAATAAATTTTGGAAGCCAAGTGAGGAAGCTGCATTTTATGGTTCCTTCTTCCCCCAAGGTACATCCAAAGGTGCTGAAAGGCTAACGGAAGGTCTGGAGTAGCCATGGGCTATGGAAGAGGACAGGGCTGTTCCCAGCATCACTGCATAGAGAGGCTTAGGACAGATTTCACTCTGTCCTTGCATCCCTGTCAGAGCTAATTCTGGAACTGGCAAAGCAGGAGGGAAGAGTATCTGCAAAGTGCAGGAGACATCTGTCTCCCTTCTCTCACTCCTCACTCTTGCTGAGTACAAGAGTTCTTTGTGAAGCCTTGCTGCAAGCGCAAGTGGAAGCTCCTGGCTTGGCAAGCACCAAGTCCAGCTCCCCATGAGGCTCTATAGGTACAAATTCAGATGATCTATATATTTATATATAGTTTAAAAATACGAATAACAAATTTCCTTCAGCATATTTTTACTATTAAGTTAAAACCAAACAAACTGGTAACATTCAATCCCACATTCAATACTTTAGAAAACATTTTTCTGTTCCTCCCATCACAGATACTTTTCATCTCTTTTCTTTCAAGATCAAGCGAGCTCCTTGACCTTGCTGTAACAACACACTTGAGGTTTTCTGGCCCTCTGCTGCTGGTGCATAGCCTAAGGCAAATTCCCCAGTCTTCCTTACAGTGAACTTCAGCTTTCACCAGCCTTCTTTTATGTGTTACAATACCCTCACCAGATAGAAGACCTCTCTGAACTTACCTGTTGCTGCCTTCAACAAAGACAAGAGAAGAGCTCTGAGATGGGAGGATGTCAGGGGGGCAGTGGTAGCGGTGGTGAGTTGTCAGGTCTCTCTCTGTGGGCATTACTATTTAGTTTTCCACATCATAGGTAGGCACAGTTACACAGAGAGCCTCTTCCTTTATCCTTTCACTTTCACAGATACATTCTTGAAGTTCTTCAGACAAAATCCCAACCTTAGTTTTCCATTAAAAACAGAAACTGATTAGTTGCCTACGTAACCACATCATTCCAGGCTACATCATTGACAGAAAATTAATATTATTAGTCTCTGTTCCTCTTCCCCAAACAGTTTTTACTATCTCTAACCGTTTTCCTATGCTTTTTCAATTTTTTTTTCAAAATACCCTATTTTTTGAAAACTAGGAATAATTTCCCTGAGAAACACAGACTCTTGATCTTGTATAAATGCTACCTTCATTGTATTCTACTGTCAGCAAAGCATCTTACCCTAGCAAAACTACTCAAAGGTTTGAAATTAAATGTTAAGTACAAAAAAAGAAAAAAAGAAAAATGATAAAATTGGAGACTACTAGCTCTAAGTGGAGAAACAGTTGTCTCTATAAAATGTTTATTAATTATTTTTCACTTTTATAGCTATCAAAGGCATTATTCTAAGTAAGATACAATAATAGGTATCTCCCCTCCTGTACCATATTTTTATTATAAGCAGACAAAGCTCTTCAACAGCCATTACTTCCAAAAAACTGGAAAAAAAAAAAAAAGGTCATCAGTGGAAATATATGCATACATTTGCCATTTCCCTACCAGATAAATATTATCTGTAGAGAATGGATTAGACAGATTAGATATTCCAGTCTATGTCAATTAGTTTACACGTGTATAGAGATTCATTTAGGTAAGCAATGCTTAACAGCAAATAGAATTATTTTTATGAAAGGCATATACTAATATATATTAAAGCTTTCTATTAGATCTAAGCATGGCACTTGAATCATTCATCATGACCATACCTAAAAGCATTTAATACCACCTGTCACTGGGAGTAAATGCAGAACACCTTATCATTTCAAAATTAAGAACACAGGGTCACTGTCATTCTTCAGTGTGTGGAAGTATAGATGTTTTCTACTGTAATGACCTAAGAACAGGAAAAATATCCTCAGCTTTCAGTGTAGAGTACTCTCAGTTTTCTACAGTCTCTCTGTAGTCTCCCAAAAATAAAGTCTTCAACCACTGGAGGTTTTAATCATCTTAAATATTTGATCTTTTTAATACCAAAATAAGCTATGATGAAGTAGTTTCCTGGTGGACTATGCCTCTTCCAGCTGTGAGAGGGTGACATAAACTTCCTTCCATATGCTCCATGTGTCCTCAACAGAAATTTTCCTTTCTCTCCTACTTTCAGGGAAAAGAAAACCTTCAGTTAATTTCATGTCACCATTTTTTATTATGTTCATCCATATGCAAAAGCAAAGAAGTAATTTCACACCAGGAACTCAGGTATTGGTGATTGGTTTCTCTAGTCCAGTCCAAGCTGATTCCCTTTTTTTTTTTTTGGCTGTGGCTAAAATTCAGTTATAATAATTTCCTTTTTAAATGATGAATCAAGAAGATAACATAACCCACTCTTCAGGCATATGAATAAATCAGGTGATGTCAGATCTCATGTTACAACATTTGCTCCTACCTCCATCACCCTTACCCCAAGAGGACTACATGCTAACTGTAAAAGATTTGTAATGTCAAATGCTGCATGTAACCTTTAGTCAGTTTTCATGTTGGTTTTAATGTTTCCTTCCAGTAATAACTACAATTCCTGTGAAATGTTCTGTACAAAATCACTTGCCTGACTAAGAACCATTCTGTACTACAGCATGGAATGCTCAGAGCTGGCACTTGCAGCACAGTGTGTCCATTCCCAGCAGCCCTCCATCTGCTTTCAGACAGAGAGTGAGACCCCATCAGAGCAGCTGGCCCATGGCAACAGTGAGTTTCATGGCCCACAGCAAAAGATTAAATTATGTCTTTCCCTTGTCTTTTCTGAAGCACAATCAATAAAAGGGACAGTTCTTTACTTATTTCTTTTTCTTTTTCCTCTTTTATCTTTTGAAATTGTGGATAAAGAACAGAAGATTTTTATTTTTTTCCAGTGGACTTGGATTAATTCCACTTTAATTTGGATATCTAATTGCAACAGCTCTTTAGCAAGTTAGCCAAGATCCTTTTCATAATGAATGAAGGCTGTGCACTGATACCCATTTGTTGCATCCACATGTTCAAAGTGTTCCCTGCTTTGGATCTCTCTGAGGTTAGACTCGAATGTATCCAGGGCTCCTACCAGACTCTTATCTGGACACCCTTTATTCCTGGAGAGAAGTAGAGAGGGAGTCATCAAATCTGAAGCCCATAGCTGAAACAATAAACTGTGCTCTGAAACTGTTTTCTTCACTGGTGAAAAGGGTTTACTAACACATATATAGATGTTTACAATGTATACAAAAAAGGATAAAAGATGAATCCCACAGGAGAGGACTCTCCACCACCACCAGCACAACAGTAGAGGCTCTTCTCTCCTCTCTTCAGGTAAAGCAAATGAAAGCAAGAAAGGCAGTGACAGGAACAGGAGTTCCTGTAGAGTGCTGGGAACAGGAATAACAGAGGTTAGGGGACGTGGTGCTAAAGCAGAGAGCTTTTATTAAATTTTTACAGACATTGAAAGTTTTCATGATACCTTTCTGAGTATTTGATAATCTCTGGGTAGTGTCTCCCAGCAGGAGATAAAGCCTGTGTATATAAATAGCACAGAAAGGCAGACTACATGATGGAGTTATATCAGTATTGTTATGATTAATCTAGGACTCACCTGTAGAATTTTTCTCACTATGTGACTCATATTTCAGCCTCTCAGCAGCTAATATAAACTAGAATTACCAGTTTCTTTATCTAACAGAAAACAAACTACTCATTTTCAGAAATGGAAGTTCTAACAATATTAAACATTTCTATTAATCTCTATTAACATCTCTGAATACTTGATCTTATCTATTAGATTTTGTTTCCTTGCTATGACTTATTTGTGGTCTCTGATATTTGTCTTGTAACTTCCTTTCAAGTAAGTTCTCAAAAAAAGCAGGCACACATAACAACACTATAAGAAACCTACATTAAGGGAAATTATTACTTCTTGCCTCTCAATAGTTAAAAGGGGCGATTCAGTACTGGAAAGAACAATCCAGTTTTATTCTGAGGAAACAGAGTGACCTTTCAGTTGATAAATGACAGACTTACTTGTCATTACTGTTAGTATCTCCTTACAGATTGACAGAAAATAGATATAAAATATAGTGTAAATATGATCATTTAATCCTTAACTATGTGGAGTAGCTGAAACTGGGTCATGTCCACAATAACAACAAATTATACTAATGCTGGCATCTGATTGGTAAAATCAACATCTTGGAGAAGGTGAGAATATGTTACAGAAGATGCCTGAATGACCTGGCTTTCTATGAGTGTACGAACTGCTGCCATGAAAAGTGCAGTATCATTCCTATAGGAAATTTATGCTTTATTTTGGAAGCTCCCTTCTTGTTGGAAGCAGTGTGGGAGACTAAAGTTAATTTTATATTAGCCAAACATGCAATGATTATGAACAATTAATAAGATGTGGCTGTGAAATAGGGTAAACACCAGGATGTATTAGTCAATGTTATGTACATTGTGTTGATATGTTGAAACACAGACCTGTTTATTATATTTCATCTGTTCCTCAGTTGGGACTTCAGTAGGAAAAAACCACGTTCAAGAATGAGGAATATAAATTTGGGGCTTGTGCTGGAAATGCTATTTAGAATTACTTGAGAAATGAAAAGCCTATTTTTACAAGAAACAAACAAACAAACAAACCAACCAACCAGAAAAAAAACTACCTTGCTCAGACTAGAACAACAAAAGATGAAAAATAAATCAAGGATTAACAGCAAGGAAGAGAAAATCTGTACAGCTTTAAAAGAATAACTGTTTATATATAAATTGATCATGCATACATATAGTACATAAAGCAGAAGTAGGACTCTGGAAAAGCCCTGTGAGTGGTGGAAAAAAAGAACCTCAGAAATTTTTAGATGGTGCTTGGTTACATCATGAAAGGAGCATTTATAACCTCTAATTTATAATACTACTTTTATCTTTATTTATATCTTAAAATTGTTATGTTATTGTCACTTGTGTCTTAAAAAATCTTCTTATCTTTTAAAAATTAATGAGTCTTTACTCATTCCTTTTGACCAGCGTCAGGGGTTAGAATGGCTCCTGGAGCCAGCAGAAGAAAAACAAACCCTCTGTCCTTAAAAGCAGCTGTACAGTCTGCAGGCTTGGGGGTTATCCCACCCATAGGATGGGAAAGTGCTGGGTCAGTGTATTGCCTCTCCAACACCAAAGGTGGGGTTTATGATCTGTCTAGCTTGACAGAGGAAAAAGTGATCTTTAGGTGTCATCTTTCCTCCTCCTTGGCACAGCAAAGAAGGTTGTGGGCTTTGCTGCAGTCATTATACCTTTACAATTCACAAAGAGCTTCTCTCTTAATTGCAGGTTGGTTTTAGAAGGCCTTCTGCGTTTTGACATCTCTCTCAGCAATTTAATGATCATTTGTGAAATTTAAGTTGTTGTAATCAGGCATATAACCAGTACAGGCAATTCAACAGACCTTGTTATCCAGAATTGCTAATTAACACAGATTAGCATCTTAATTTACTCTCTTACCTTACTTAGAGTATAATGAGGATGGAGCTCTTGATGCCCAGTAAAATGAGAAGGTGTCCCCATTCTTCAACTTCTTAGCTCTCATATGAAGGTCACACCTACAACTATAAGGGGATGAGAAATATTTTAGGGTAGCCGATATTAAAAGCAATTTGTCCTGGAACATGACCTGGATTAAGTGAATAATCCTTGGAGAGTTGACATGCACCGAAAAGAGGCAGCCTGGTAAAATCCTTGTGTTACTGTCAAACTGATCTACGGACAAGCAGTCTTTGGGGAAGTAACAATGATTTTTACAAAATAATGGTCTGTCTCTAGTTTGGAAGAGTAAAACATATTTTGTCCTGGAATCAAAATGGTTGGTCTGCAAAAACTCTTGTATTAATAAAGACAAATTCTTCCTCATTTCAAATTCTCACATCTTCATTGTTCTAAATGCTGATGTTTAACTAATTTCTGAACTTCCTTTTGCTTCATTTGTGAAAGATGGTATAAAATTGATTTATCGAGAAAGTTTTCTAATCTTCAGGCCAAAAGAAGTTTGACCAATTTAAGAAATTTGCATTCCTTGTCTGATTTTTTTCTTTTTTTTTTTTTGTTTTTCCACAGTCACATTTGCTAATAATAAGATCTCTGTTCCGATATCTAATGGTCTAAATCTAACAGCAATTCTTATTAACTGATAATTTCAACGATTCTCTTGCATTTGATTCTTACAGTTAGTATCTGTCCTGACAGAACCCAGTTGCCTATCCAGACACTGAGAAACTTCTTCTGGGTGACCAATGTGCCTTCATATTTGCCAGGCGTGGGGCATCGTCTTGGAGAACCAAAGACACGGACTTCCCCCATCCTTCTAACCCTCCGTTTCCACACAAAAGTTGAAGATGTCCATTTGCACTTCATTTGGGGAGATGGCAGCCCACGCGTTTGCGCGTCTCGGGTGGGTGTTGTACTTCCCCAAGCACACCATAGCGTGGCAGGCTGGAGCCACTACTGACCGACTGCAGTTTTCCTCCCCAGGCAAGAGAGAATCAACCTCAGTCGGGTCCTGCTCTTAACTTCATCGAAACGCTTTCAGTTTCATCTTGGAGCCAAGCTGCCTACAAGCGGCTGTCGTGGTTTATCTTGCAATGAAAGGTATCTTTCAAAGAGAATTTGCTATTTACTGTATCACATCACTAAAACTAGAAATTTTCTGGCCTGGATACTATCCAACCAATTTAACATCTAGGTAGACTACAGGTACCTGGAAGATGCACACTAAAAATGTGGAGTGTACCAGTACAGAGAAGCCCAAACTATCCATGTCTGTGTGTACTCCACCAGCTACAGGACGGTACTCTCTGCCTGACCACAGGCTGCAAAACTCTGAACAACTGCCAGCAGAGAATTCCAGCAGCAAACGATGCCTAAATGCTCAATAAATGCTCAACTAGTATCAACAATAGAAACAGTAACATTAAATGCTAGGAGGACTGAGTATGAGAAGAAAATAGAAAGAATTCTAGATTGTAGGAGAGCTCACAGAGAAAAAAAAAAGATTGCAAGAAGCCTACAATGACACAAGGAAAACACCATGATAGGTTCTGTATATTCATGTGATCTTTGAGGAAAGTATAGGTTTAAAACCAAATAAAAGTATACCTTCAGAAACAGACACAAAAGTTCAAAATCAATAGAAGCAAAAAGAATATGCAATGAATTGAAACCTAAGAAAATTCAGTAAGGCCAGTATTTCTGCTTGTAATAGAGCAACTTATTGTCCTACAAGCTGAAAATGCTTCTAATATTACAGAGACTTAAGGATACTAAAATATTCTACTCTTACTCCTCTCAAAACATATGTCTCTAAAAGCCATTAAAGGTCACAAATTTGAAATTATGTTCACTCTGTATAAAGAAAAACAGATATTTAAAATTATTTTATTTCCCCATCTTAACTCCGCTCTAAGTATGTTATACAACAACCTACTGCTATGGAAAGTTATTTTTGTACATCAAATACAAACTGTTTTCTGTGGTTTTTGGCTTGTTTGTTTGTTTGGGTTTTTTTTTGTCAGAGATGGGAGGAGGAGAGGGGGAAGGTTATTCTTGGATTAGTTTATTAGTTCTTTCAGGAGAATTTTTTTTTTTTAAATGTTCTCATTGACATAACACATTATGAAGCATTGTGCTATGAAGTGTAACATCAGCTTGTATCAGTCACACAGCATTATTTTACATGCCTAGCCTAATGTGTCACTGCACAGTAGCAGCAGAATCATCCTACATAACTGAAACCAGAAAAAACTTGCAGATGAAAATAATGTAAAATAATTTTAGTACTCAGATATACTACTTGTATAAACATGCTCCCAATCCTGAAAGGGAATACCACTTAGATGTGATTTCCCTAGGACAGCAGGAGGTTATGTGCAATACAAACACCATCAGAAAACAGACCATCAATAAAATTCCAGCAAAGGGAAACATCTCATGTGGCCATTTTAGAAAACTCTACGTATTGAAAAGCAGCTTTTTACTGTTCATGCAATCCTCTGACACTGACATATTTTGGAGAAAAATTGCTGCCCTTATGGTTAACTCTGTCTTCATTTTGCTTTGAAAATCTTATTTTCACATAAAAGGAGCTATGTTTTTTCTGTAAATTTGTAGGAAATGCTTTTGACTAACCCTCTGTTCTGCTCCTCCCGCCCTCGCAATCTGAAACAGCGTTTATTTTTAGTTACATTTTTACATCCTCATTCTACAGCAAAAGATGCCATTTAACCCTTTTGTAGTTCTGTGTTTACAGATGAGGAGAAATTATCATATCTGTGTCCATTATATCCATAGTCAAGTTCATATACAATATATTTGATTGAAGAGACAAGAGTTAACAACAGAAATTTTTAAAGCAAAAGAAGTTACTATATTTTCTTTTAGGTGCTAGAATGTCTGATTTGAAGTTGGGTTAAACATTTGGTGGTAATCTGTGACATAAGCAGTGAGAAGCTGTTTCAAGTTAAAAATACCAAACAATTAGGTAAGGGATAATGTTTCAAAGTGTCAATTACATTCTTCAATAAGAAAACTATTTAACAGTTTTAAAACTAATGGTATTTGTCATAAGTGAAGAGTAAACATTGTTGTATAGAACATGTTTTTCAATAGTCTGATTTAATCATAGAGCTCTGTTTTATTTCCCTTTTCTGTTCAAGCTTGTATTTTTCTATTTAATAGAAGTCTTCTTATGTACATCTTCTATTAATTTAAAACTGTAATGAGGTTTAAAAAAACTCTGTAGGCCCAATGAATATTGCTCTTACTTGCAAATAGGCTAAAAGTCTGCTCCCATCTGCTCAGTTGAGTGAAAGCAGAGCTGATTTCACAGGTCACTACTAGAGAAAATCCTTCCTTTCCTTTTTTTTTTTTTTTTTTTTTTCCTGTCCTGAAGGTCCTGTATGAAAATATGCACTCAGCTCACCATAAAGCTGGCTTGGTCCCCTCTCTGTAACAGCATAGTGATACTGTTGGAGTTGTGAGGTGGAGTTGTGCACAATTTTCAAATAATCCCTCTCTCCAGGAGATTTAACTCCATCTGTGATCAACAAAACCAATTTTGTATCCTGAATCTTCTAGTGTATCAAACAAGTTCAGCCCAGCTGACACATGCAATTTGTCTTACACTATTATATTTCACATGAGTAAATATAGATTCTTGCCTCCATAATTGAGAGGCCTGAGTAATTAGTGTCAAGCATCTTAAGAAAAAAATGTAACTTTTCCAATGCTCAGCTTACAGAAGCACAAAGGTTAAACTACATTGACACATACTTTTGGAAACCTCATGTCTGCTGTGGACTCCTCTGTAGGTACACTAGAGTTTATTTTCACTACCATATGAGAACAACACAGCCCTCTATCTATTTTAACTGGACTGCCAGGGATTTTTCTTTTTCTATTGTACAACAACTTTACTATCTGCAGATATCAAAACTATATTTATAACAATTTCTACCTTCAGTGGCAACTACTGAAAATTAACATAGTCTTTTCACAGAATCTCATGTTATTATCTATTATTATTATTTCAGTGTGAAACCAATGCTTACATTCTTTAATCGACTCGCCACCATCAGGTAAGGAAGCACAAAAATTTAAATTAGATTCAATTTCCAGAAAAATCACTTCAGATTTTAATCACATATATTCGTGGCATTACCTTATTTAAATCTTTAGATCTTTGTTATGAGTCCTATTAGGTGGTAGTTTATCAATGATTGACTAAAATGCGAAAATCATCTGCAATTTATTTACATATGCCTATAACTTTGCAATACAATTTACAACATATTTCAGACAACTCCAGGAAAGTCACATTAAGTCAATGACCCAGCTATCAGCTTGTTCCTCCTATAACATATTCTGCATCCACTTATTGACATAAAATTTTTATAATGATTTTAATTGAAAGAATAAGTAATCAAGTTTTATTATTATTATTATTTTACACTGCTGATTTTCAGAGAACATCATGTATTGTGTACAAGTGCAAATACCCTTCAGAGGCCTGGCAAACTCTTAGTCCAGTGAATGGTCTTGCCTCCAAGGCAGTATCTAATTAACAGCCAGACACAATACTCCAGTAGGGAACTTTTTTTTTTCAAAGCAAGTATATTATCTCCAAACTCTTAACCACTAGTTAATCTTTTGTACGTTAGGAGATGACACTTAGGAGCTTGTAGTTTGTTACTCACTGCAATTCCACTGGCAACAAAACTACTGGGGCTGGAGTTTGGTGCCAGCACAAGCACCATTGCTGCCAGGGATCTGACTAGAAGCCAATGCAAGAATTGCAATAGTGGGCAAGTTGAAAGCATCATTAAAGAATTTATGAGGGCTGGTAACACTGCAGTTAGCCAAATACTGCCTCTGTTCAAAACTAGATCCTGTTTTCAATGTAGGCAGGAGTTATTATACTCCCACAAAAGAAACCAATTTATTATTGAGTATCTCAATGTGTCTTACACCAGCTGTAACACTTGACTGTATATTAGGAGTTCCTGAGCTAATGTCTCCCTTTTATTTTATTGACTTGATAAAAAGTAGTGAAGTATATCAATATAAGTATCACTATCACAAAATCTTTACCTGTAAACATTAGCACAGTCATTAAAAAACAAATGTGGGAAATTATTTATGTTCCATATTGCAATTCTATATTTTGAAAGCTGACTGCAGCCCTGTGAGCCTGATACTGGGAAACAGTAAATAACAACAGCTCAGATGTAAATATGTAAATCACATTAGTAATTCCAAATAAACAAACAAACAAACAACAACAAACCCAAACTAGTCTTGAAGGTGCAATTAAAAGCATATCCCTGTAACAATGATTAATTTGTTCCCATTTTACCTGGGAAACAAATGTATTTCAATATAGAAAAGAATTATATTTCAAGTGTTCAGAGCAGTTTTCATTAAGATTCTCTGAGAAAAATCTTGGCTCTGGGGGACATTTCTCTATAGACTTTAGCAAAGTAAAGATTTTGCTCTCTATGTAATTTCTAAAATAAATTTCATCTCTTCTTTTAGATTGAAAAAAATAATTACCTACAGCGTTTTCAGCTTTTTAGATATTTCTGGAAGTTGCAAACCAAAACAAGGGCACGACTGATATATGAATGCTCTTCAGACATATCCTTATATATCCTTAATAAAGTATTAATGATCCAAAAGAAAGCAACAGTAGTTGAAAGAACAGGAGTTGAAGGACAAGATGACCCTTCCCAGTGCACATGGCACAGCACTTAAGGATTCATTTCTGATCATAATATATTTGAACATAAGTAAAATGGACAAGGCCTGAAGAATTTTTCAGATACCTCAGAAATTTCAAAGTACAGTTATACTTTGATTCTTGACACTGAGAAAATCTTTTCTTTTCCATGATTCCAGAGAGATAAAACACTGCAAAGAAAGAGGTGGAAAATGGGTGCATTGTCAGCACTATACGTACTATGGATCACAACAGATCTCTGGAACTTCATATTGCCTACTGAAAAATTACATGCACTTATAAACTGTGCTATACATAAGCTTTGGAAATAAAGAAAAAGAGAAGTAATAAGCACACGTGCCATGAACACATGGCACCAATAATACAGAAATTAATTGCATTTATTTTGTTTTACCTTCACACTGCCCAATAATCCACATTTCCAAACACCTATTAAGATAGTACCACCTAACTTCACATGGGGAGAAACTGAACTTGGTTTAGTTTTTGTGTACCCTTGAGTAGAATGCTAAGAATTGCCTTTATTTCAGGTCAGAGGAGGGGGAGGGAGGGAGGGAGTACTTTGGTTTGGTTTAGGGTATTTCAAAAGTATTAAATGAAAGTTCAATGTTATTGCTGATTTTGCCTTAGATTAATTCTTCACAAAGAATAAAATGAAAAATATCAATATAAGCACTTGAAAATTGTGCATTTCTAAAATTTGTTTTCTCCACCTGTCTGCATAAAAACTTATACTAGTTCTTATTGACAAAAAGAACCCTTTCTGATGATATAGTTGAAGTTGGCTGCATTTTAACTTTTCTGTGGAAAAACAAACATCCTGCCAAGTTCATTTTCTCAGACTGTAATAATGAATGATGTATGAATCTATAAAAATGCATCATTATGCACTGACAAGCAAATCCATCTATACACAATGAATGGATAGAAATAAGTAGGGAAAAATACTGAACAAAAAGCACTTAATTTGTAAATATCACTTTTATATATAGGTTAATTTGCAAATAAATGGAACTGATGCTATTATGGCTGTATGATTTTATTTTACTGGAAACTAAACCAAATCTTTGTCTTTGCTTAAGTGAACATTCCAAACATCATCTTTTTTCAAGTATTTTGAGGAGCTACAGATACTAATTTTCAAAAGTAATTCTGTTGAAGTTTGGAGCTTGCCAAGTAGCAGCTTTGCTAATCTTAACAGCAGTCTTAGGATTTAGCTCTATTGCAGCAGTTTAGCACTACTTACATGTATAAACATCTATGATCTTGAGCAAGTTTGTGATAGAAACATCAAAATACTTTTTCTTCAGATGCATTGTCATATTTGGAAGTTGGTGGGGTTAGTTGGTTTTGTTTTTTTTCCTTTTGCTTGGGTGTGGTACCATATTCAGTTAGATACCACAAACTGCTTGAATGACAGACCAGGTGATAAGCGTTGTCACTCAGACACACTTGCACCCCTTTATTTCAGCTGAGTGGGACTGATTGCATGTGTGGTTGCAATACCACAGTGATCTGTGACTGTGCTTCTCTGGTAAGAATATTCAGAGAGACATTTAAAATCTGTCTTGTCACATTCCTGGCCAGGGCAAAGTAGTTCTGTAAGAGAAGCAAGGAAAAAAATCTTTCTGTGCTGTTCCCACAATACAAGGAGAGCACAACAACTCATTGGGAAGCAAAGTGGGCTAAAGAAACCAGGGAACTGAGATATAGTATTGGAATTCAGATTTTTTTTTTTTTTTCTTTTCATTAAGACTAAACACAGAATAATTTTGCTGTTTTAGATAGAAGTATCCTATAAGCACTTGTGTGGTAGACACTGATGCCAAGAGCATGGATGATACTAGTGCTAAGCTTAGTCATTTATTGTTACATTTTTCTTAGAGTTAAAATTATGGTTGCAGCAGCTGGAAATTTTAGCTGGGATATTCTGTGAATAAAATAAGAATTGAGGTTGTGGCTGGCTTAGAAATACAGTTTATAATTTCTTGTGGTGTTTCAGCTGTCTCTATTTAAGTCACTACTGCTCCTGTGTAATTGGGTATTTCTATATGCACTAATTAGCAAAAGAGCTCGCTGCTGTCAACAGCCCGAGCACACAGTGTCGCAGGCACGCCTAATGAGTGGAAGAGATGTTAGGCTGTTTGTTAGTTCACCAGGGAAGCCTTGGCATTGCTGTTTCATGCTCCAGCATTTGATTATATCCAAAAGCAAGTGTGTGGATGTATGCACAGTAACAACGTCTCATACTTCAGCATAAAGCTACATTTCAGCCCTCATTAAAAAATAATAATCATAAAAAAATCTGCAAATATTTTTCTCTATTTTGTTTGCAGCTAATTAGATGTAGTTAATAACCAGTCTTGGTGAGTAGAACAGTTACACCTAGTGTTTTACGTTGTCAGTCATTCCAGAGCTTATTTCAGATTAGTTCTTCCATAGAGGCAAAATGTCACAAATGAACTATTTTATTTGAAACTTTATTTGACCTCTTTGTTAATTAGTGCATATGAAAATTTCAGTTTACCCAGGGGCAGCAGTAACCCAAGTAACAGTTGCTGAATTACCAGAAAATGTTACTATATTTTTATTTTGATATTTTATTTGTAATTTGGATTTCAGTATATTTTTTTTTAACTGCATTTTTATTCTTCCCTCTTTAATTCGTAACAAATTGCATGCCATACTTTTTTTCATTAAGAAATTTACTCCAACCAAGGTGTTAATTACTGTGATCACAAGGGATCCTGGGTGATCACTGAGGACAAGATGATTTCTTTTATGCGGGCATACCCTGCTGTGAGAATGTGTCCTGGAGAAGCAATTTCCCAGATAGTGAAGCATTTTTTCCCCTAAGAAATTACATAATGGAGAGATTACGTAGGCAGAGGCTTAAAATATATGCAATTTAAATGCCTAGAAAAAAATATATTGTACTGCAAGACCTGTCTTATTTGTATCCCGGTAACACTGCTCAAAAAAGTGAGACTTCTACAGCATAATGCAGAATAAATATGAGGGCTGTTGCTGCACAGCCACAGGCAGGATGCTCCACTCCCTTCTACTAGCATCACTGGAAAATGGAAATCATATTACTGAAAAATTAAAAATCTTAGACCACAGTCTCCTGTATCTGTAGCAGTTATTTTAGCATAAACTAAGAAGTTTCATGTGGTAGAAGGAAGAATAGAAAATCCTGTAATAACAGCAACTATTGTAGCAGATTTTTAACAGGCAATGACAGGCAACTATAGTGCTGCTCTAATACTTTCGGTCAAAGCTTATGAGTGATGCCAATAATAGCCAATCTTCACCTCAGGATAGAGAGATGTAGTAAGAATAACCTGGAAAAGTCATTTTCAGTTACTTGCTATGAAAGATAAAGAGAAATGTTTCTGAAAATAAAATATTAGTTCAACATCATTAGCATTTTGTGACATAACACACACACCTTGGAGACATATGGGCTTTTTCAGATGTTCTCACAGGTTTATTCATTTCCTTAAATTGCAGGGCAATTCTTTGTTGCAGATTCCTTCCTGAAAACATTAATATTGATGCTGTCCAATTATCCGAGTCATATTTAATTTTAACCTCACATATGAATGCTAAACATTTTACTATGAACTTCAAAATTCAATTAAAAATAAATAAATTATATTAACGATACCCTACATTCCCAAATCAGGAACTATATTGCTTCATCTCCTTTCTGTTGCTTGCCCAATGGCAAACATTCTTCTCTGGAGTTACAGCACTGAATTCTATAGTTTTTGAAAAATTAAATCTTTGATGTCATTAGAAAATAATAAATAACAGGAGTCAGGGGATGACTAAGTTTTTATGCTAAAAATTTTCTTGATTGAATACTCTAATTACAATCCTATCTACCTCAGATGAAATATAACTTTTAGTACTTGATTTGGTTCACCCTTCATTTTAACACCCATTAGCTCAGAGATGGCACAGTACTACTGTTTTGCAGGAGACCTCAGAAATTGTATGGATTCTTTGAGGATGCCAACTAAAAACTTTCTCTGGAGATTTTTTTATTAAACATGAATCCTGGGAGAAAAGTATTGGCTCAGTATATTGTAGAAATAAGGTTTACTGGTGATATTTCAACACCAGTTAGCTTGTTTTGTTCCAGGCCATGTACAAATACAGATTATAATCACTTCTAACTTGACCATCTTTCAGACTAAATAAATAAATAAAAGTGGTTAGAGAGAAGGACATGCCTAAAACAATGCACAAAGTCAGGCATTGAGCTGAGCACACCAAGTCTTCAACCAAATGTTTTAAACCCATTAATTTATCTGTTGCCTTTCCTGGCAAGAAAATGAAATAAACCTTTTTCAGCTATCAGAAATCAGTTTATAGAATCATCTGATGACCTTTGTCAATGTGTCCTTCCCACATGCTTAACCAGATTAGTGAAGAGAGACATATATCAATTACAGGTGTGATGTGCTTATAGCCTCATGTGATTTTTTATTTTCTTTTTTTCCTTCTTCAAGGTGTTCTCCTGGTGCTTCCCAATAATATTATACATATGATTTAGCAAAAAGTTGAACTATAGGATCTCAGCAAAATAAATACAAAAAAAGTCTTTCAAGGCATAGACTGAAGAGAGGAAAAAAAAACCAACCAAACAAAGCCACATTCCTTTGAACTTTGATGTGCAATTGTCATGGAAAATACAACCATGACAGCACATATCAAAGTGTAGTTCTTTGCATGATGTGTATCAACATCACACAGACTTTTAAAATAGTTGGTTGGGTTTTTTTCTTTTCCATGAATGTGTGCAGCTATAGAGATGACGCTTAGCAGCAAAAAAACCCCATATTATTTACATCACATTTTTAATGCAAGCAATATCCCTTACAGAACACAAGGTAAGTGGAAGAATGCACAACCAATGTAACATCAGACCAAGACCATTAACAGAGAATGAACTTGAATAACAGAAATTCATTAAGATCACTACATGATTACCCTTGCATTTTTGATTCAGATGACAGCTAAATATGTTATGGAATACACAGATGGACTGTTATGGATCCTGCCATGGTAGATTTTACTACATCTCCCAAATGCAAACTTTTGCTCAGAGTAAGACTGTGACAAGTACTGTCAAGAAATGGCAACAGAATATTAATTCTTCCCATGCTGTAGCTTCACACTGTCCTGACACAGATGCATATGAATTTCATATTTTACACATAATTGCAAAATCCAATTGTACTCAGTGAAGAGTAATTTTACATCAGGCTCTACATCAGACTGTCAATAGATTTAAAAACAAGTAGAAAAGCAGTTTGTGTTATCTGTTCTGAGCCCCTATCTAAGAAGAATTGACCTAGGAGCTCTGGCATCAAGTGTGAATTCATAGTGAAAATAAAGATAATGCTTTAACACCTGGTTGTGACTGAAAGAGTAGATAAACTTTAAGTGATGAAGAATCTATCATGCTTTTGTGCAATATTTACAAATGGGTAGTTTCCGTCACTAAAAATGACGTGCATATTTGTAACAATGTTTCACATAAAAATCTATTTTTAATTGATTGTTTCCACTCAGTGGAAGTTGAATGGGATAAGCTTCTTAGCAAGAGAAGAAACTCTCTACCCATAGAAAGAACAAACAAGGAACATTCTGCTATGAAATGAAATGCTTCCAAAACATTTGAGATAAGTAAGGTGATCTATAACAAGGCTGTGCAGCTTCCATGTCAGCAGTGTGTTTAAGTACAGTGCCCAGGGAAAGACAAGAGTCTGTTCACTAAAACAAAACGCAAAGGCAGACTAGGTTACTGTGAATTCATCTCTCACCCTTCAGAGTTACATTATCCAGTATATGAGAAGGGGGGAAATGAGAGCATTTACTATTCCATGCTACAGTAACAGAAGCAGGGCTGAGAACTGACAAAATCTAGCCAACCCCCCATCATTTGCAGAACTCCAAAAGAAACAAGTCCTTATCAATCTCCTCCAAAACCTTCCCAGCTTTGCAATAAAGGTGTGGATGAACAGTCTTGAAAATGGTGAGAATCCACACTCATGAGGCAATTTATTTTTTTTCTTGTAGAATAAAGTGGGAGGAGTTGCTACTCCTTTTCTTCCCTTAAAATACACAGCTTCATGTTAATAAGGTTAAGGTAGTGTTTTTACCATTTTTGTCTTCCCTGCAGAGAAGGAATTGCCTGGGAGCCATATGATTTCTCTGTGTAACAATAAATAACCTGAGCAGGAAATACTCAAAGTATTTTTTGTTAGTGCAGGAGTCAAATCACTTAGGTGTTTTTTTCTTAATATGCCTAACTAAACTTTAAATCTCATGTAAGAGTTTTTTCTTCTTCTGTTTTATCCTCTAATTTTCATAAGATAGCATAAGTTCATGTAATTATTTCTAATTTTTTTCATTTTAATATTTTTCTGATAGCACTTTTTCAAAGATCATTACTAGCCTCATAGATGTGATCAGGTGTATTAAGATCTCAGTGAAAAGTCTTATGTAATATAAAAAAAAAAATATATAAATAAGGGGAAGACAGAACAGTCTGTAAATG
>JANHFX010012373.1:0-20670 GCA_027560015.1 Chloroceryle amazona
GTAATAACTCTAAACACGGGGTGTTACCACTGCCAGCAGCAGACATTGCCTGGGAAAACAGGCTGCTGGCTTCAGACAGTGCAGGTAGTTAGAAGAACTGAGCTGAAAAGTAAAACCACTGAACAGAATTAGCTCTGTTCTCCCTCAAACCAGGACACTTGGAAGGGAAGTGTCTGCTCCTTTAAGAGTATCTGGTCAAAGTAGCTACAAACAAGAACCTACAGAGTCAAACTTGACCAGCACATTGTAATGGAGGTTGTGACAGAACAAACCTGGTCAGTCACACTAATTGATAAGAATGTGGAGTGTAGGAATCCTTATCTTTCAGTAAGATTATCCGCCTTGCCAAATTTTGGCATATTGTGATAAGGAAAAGGAATGAGAAAGACATAAATAATGAAATTAATAACCAGAAACAAATCCAGTCAATTGCAGTAATTGATGGGCTATCAAGAGACTAGGCAGGGACTTTGCAACTGATAAGGATGAAAAACTGACAATGCAGGATGCAGGAGGGGTCACTGGACCTGTGCCAGCTGCTGAGGCAAAGCGCATGGGACAAGATTCAGGGAGAAACAAAGAGCAGGGGGAAGACAGAAAGAAGTGTAAACGGGGATAACTGCATGTAAGCTGATGTTGTTCAGTAAATTAATTGGACCATCTCTGGTGCCTGATCACTGCTGTCTGTCCAATCATTTTACTAAATCCTTTAACTCTCTGTGTAATTCCAATCTCTATCTCATGGGCCTGGATGCTGCAAGTGCTCAAGAACTAAGTGCCAACGGAAAAAGCAGGAACAATGCGAGTCCCTAGAAAAACAGCTACAGAGGTTAGAGGCTTGCTATAGGTGGCTGGAGCAGGACTGTGGGTCTCAGTCTGTCTGGTGCTCACATTCAGCAGAGAGTCCTGAAAGAACTCTGTGGTGTCAGGTCTTAGGCTGCACTTGATGATCTCAAAGGTCTGTTCCAGCCTCTATGATAATTCTGGGTAATTCTGTGTAACTGGCAGAGGTGCTCTCCAAGCCACTTTCCATGCTTTTTCAGCAGTCCTGTCTCATCACGGAGGTCTCTGGAAATTAGCCAGTGTAACACACCCATCCATAAGAAGGGCTGGAAAGATGATCTGGGAAACTGCAGGCCTGTAAATTTGACTTTGGTGCAGGGGAAGCTGACAGAGCACATCATCCTAAGTGCCATCACACAGTACATTCAGGACAGTAAGGGGGCCTGGAATGGGGGCAGTGCCTCTGCTGGTTCTTGGGGTATCCATAAATGTGCCTGTGCTTGTGAACCTGGAGAGTTTCATCTGTGTGCTGCACTAGTGACCTTCTGTCTCTGTCCAAACATAAGGAGGAACAGAGGCGGTTGCCTGTGCTTATGCTTATGGAGTCCTGCATTGTGGGTGCTGTTGAAAGCAGCGCCTTGTTTGTGCGAGAATCTGCAAGTACTGTTGCAAATCACGTAGCCTCTGTGCCAATGTCCCACATGTCTGTGCATTCGTGTGCCTCAGCCCAGGCAGAAACCTTGGGTCTTGTGATGTACAGGGCTGGGCTCTGGGGGCTAGACAGGAGGCTCCTCTGAATGCCCTTAATGCATATTACCCGAGGAAACTGAGTCACAAATGTCAGCATTAACAAGTCAGAATATAGCCCATTTCTGCAGTGATTTAAGCTCAAGAGCTAAGCTATAATGTTAATGGCCAGAAGAAATTAGAACATTTTATAAAATAAACACTACAGTTTTAATTCAAGCCTGGAAATTTGGAAATACAATGCAACTATAGTGCTATATGGGGTCTCGACAGAAGTATGCTATGTTGGCATACCCTTAAACAGACACATGTAATTCAAACACTGCATTGCATGACAGTTCAGAGACAGTCCAAACAGCAGTAAGACAGCTGCAAAGAAAACTACAAGCTATCTAAGCTGTGGCTTCTACAATAAAGGAACAAAGGAGTAAGATTTTTTTCTTTTTATTTCTAGTAGATAAAACAAGAATCAAAATGCTAAGCATCAGTGCAACAGAGGAAAAGGTATTTTGTTTTTTCGTTTTTAAGGCTTACTTATTTTCAGTAAGTGATTTTTCTTGTCACCCAGAACAGGCTTTGCTTCTTGTGAAAAGAATGCACTTACTTGCTTTGTGCTGCAATTTCAGTTACTTAGAATGAACAATAGACTAATTTGTTGGTAGGAAAGTAACAGATCAGCAACACAAAGATTGAAGTAAGCAAAGTTATCATATTACTAGGCATGCTTCAACACTAAAAATAAAAATTTGTTTGCCAAAGGAAATTCAGTATAACAGATACACATACTAGGAGACATCTTCATGAAGCATCAGCTCTACAGAGAAGGACTTGGGAGTACTGGTGAATGAAAAATTGGACATGAGCTGGCAATGTGCTCTCACAGCAGAGAAGGCCAACTGTATCATTGGCTGCATCAAAAGAAGCATGGCGAGGAGGCTGAAGGTGATTCTGCCCCTCTGCTCCATTCTGGTGATACCTCACCTAGAGTACTGTGTACAGCTCTGGAATCCTCAGCACAAGAAAGACATGGACCTGTTAGATATGGTCCAGAGGAGGGCCACAAAGGTAATCAGAGGGATGGAGCACCTCACCTAAGAAGAATGTCTGAGAGAAGTGGGATTGTTGAGCCTGCAAAAGAGAAGGCTCCACGAAGAACTTATTGTGGCCTTCCAGTACTTAAAGGGGACCTATAACAAAGAGAAAGATTTTATGAAGGCCTGTAGTGATAGGACAAGGGATAACAGATTTAAACTAAAAAGGGTTCGGTTGAGACTATCTAGATTAGATATAAGGGAGAAATTTTTTCACAATATGGGTGATAAAACACTGGCCCAGAGTGCCCAGAGAGGTGGTAGATGCCCGATTCCTGGAAGCATTAAAGGTCAGGTTGGATGAGACTTGGAGCAACCTGATCAAGTTGAAGATGGCCCTGCTTGTTGTGGGAGGGTTAGACTAGATCTTTAAAGGTTCTTCTGAACATGAACTATTCTATGGTTCTATGATTTTTTGATCTTAACAATTCACTTTTCTGAAAATCAAAGTTTGATGAAAGAACCTCTGAAATATGTCATGATGAAAAAGCATAAAAATAACTGCATGTAATTTTTACTATGTCTGCCTCCTGTCACTGTAATAAAAATTAGAAAATTTAAGTACACTTTAATTTTAAGCTGATTCCAATGCATAAAGGAAAATAATGAAAGTTTGTTTAACTTTTCAAAGGCCACAGTGTTTCAAAATAAGGTCAAGTTGTCCATCTTGAAGCATGCAATTCAAATTCAGTACAACTTTTCAAAATGCAACTTTTTTTTTTTACAGATCTATAGAATAACTCTTCTTATGCTTTATTACCATTTTGAGCTTATACTGCAATGTGCTTCTTTTTTCACTTCTTAAAACATAATTTTTAAAAGACTAAAGGTTAAAAATAATTAAAAAAGCCATACATCAACAATTTTAGCTTCTGACTGGTAGCTTACTAGACAAGTGTCCTATTACCTATTCACAGCCATCAGAAACCCATCAGTCTTCTCTTCCCTTGCAAAAGCAGGAAGACAAAGAATCACCATATTGTACACTACACTTGACACTGGAAGCAAATCATATGAACAAGCCTATCTTATCTTCAAGTGTTTTGTACACTCTTACATTTGCCAGCATCATTGATTTTCTGACAGACTGAGGCACCTCTTTATAGGCAAATGAGTACTTTACAGACCAACCATTTGCTGTGATCTACATGCAACTTATCACAACAACAGGAAATGAATGTGATCACACCAACTCTAAACAAATTATAAATAGGGCATATACAGTTTCAGTCAACCAAATTCTTTGTATACTTGCTGCAGTTTCACAACTACTTAAACCCCAGGCATTTTCCTGAGTCAAAGGCACTTATTAATGCCACCCTGACTCTTCCCTATAGCAGCATGTGAACATCTTTTCATACTTAAAGAACAGCAGAAACTGAATTCTGACCAACCAGCAAAGTATTGGTGATGAAAAAATCAGAATGATCCAGCTTTTTCTGAGACTTATATTTGAATGTCATCATCATCATTTATTTGCAAATAAAAGGTCATTTTTTTAACCCCCTATAACTGCCAAAGCTTGAACAGCAAGGAGCTTACTTGGAGCAGATAGGTTTAATGAGAATTCACTGACAGGGCTAGACTATAATCCTGTGTCTGACTCCAGAGCACAGCCTATTAAAGCTGTACTGTGTTTTCTTTGTAAAATTAAGAAGAAGCCTGATTCAGTCTTTGTCGATGAGACCAGGCTGCAATATCCTTCCCAACACTGCGTCTTACCGGTTTCAGCATATCTGATGCACACATATCAAGTCAAATCCCTGTGAGGACTTTGCTCTTCACCCTTACCACCCAGATTTCCATATCCCTGCAAACCACATCCATTTCACTTCCTCAGTACAGTGCCTGTGGGTTGCTGTCATTTACAAGGAAGAAAATGTTATTTTCACAGATGATTTAGCATTTCTGCCTTGGACTGGGAAATGAAGACAGAATTACCCTGCAAGGAGAATAAAATGAGAATAATTTCATGTTTCCAGAAACACATTTATAGAGCTTAAAGCCCTTTCTTACTCTATAAGAACTGAAATGTACAGACAGGAAGAAGAGTTTATTTTTAAATATGAAAAAGTGCTCCTATAAAATATCATGAAATACTCCCATGCACTGCACCTCAGACACTGCAGGAATTCCAGCTGCTACAGACAGATAGTTTCTTCTGAAAGATGGGCAAGCAAATTTAAAAGCTATAGGATGTAAGAATGGGAATGATTACTTGCTTATGTAAGAACTGCCCCCTTCCAAAACTGGGTATCCCCAGATTGTACCAGGCACCTCATTGTGACCAACTGTAGAAGAACTTTTTCTCTCATTCTCAGCCAAATGAAGATGACGATATCCCATACGAGTGTATCCATTCATTTGATTAGGTCATGCCTCAAGCCACAAAACCTTTTTTAGAAAAACAATCCTTGTGAACCTTAATAACACTCTGACAAGCAATGACTGCTGCCTATATTTTTATTTGCTGTCTCTATTTTTATTTGCTGTATTTCAATATTGCCTTTATGAAAGGCAATCATTTAGCAGTGGCAGATGTTTCTCCTTATGATCACCTGACTTCTGTCATATATAGGAGACTATTATACAACTAATTGTTACATTTCAGTAAAGTCTCTGAATTTCTTTGCCTTCATACACACTCAGACAACATTTCTTTCTAAAGGTAAGTTGAAAATTATAATTTTTAGATTTGCATCCTCTCTCAACACAAGAATCACAATCTCGTACTGAATACACTTGATTTTAGAAAGTGCCAAAATATTTACATAAAAAAGTAGGAAAATTATGCTGCATAAGTTTTAAATCATTCAACCTTCCTGGAAGCTGTGATGAGATTAAGAAATTATTCTTTTGAAAGAAAAGATCTGTAAAAAGTTTCAGTCTGTTGTATTTAATTCAGATTCTTCTGGTAACACACCAATTATCTATCCACATGAAATCTTAAATAAGGTATTTGGGAATATTTAGTACAGCAATTCAAAATAAGCAGATCTTAGGAAAGTACACTTGCAAAATCATGCAAATTATTTGAAAGTGTGAAGTAAAAGGGTATCATACTGAGGAATTAGAGATTTCTTTGTTCTTTGAATTAAGCAACAGTGAAAGAAGTTTTGTTTGCTTGGGGTTTTTTTGTCAATTAGTATCACTACAGATAGACTCTGAACACTGTCTGGCAGACAGACATCAATAGATATTTGCAAATTTTCATCCGGTCAGTTAAGAATTCTTGTTACTTAGCTCCAGTACTACTACTGCAGCATGATGGTTTTTTGTACAACAGATGAGTAATACCTAGGCTGGTTCTGACCTGTAAGCATGTGTTTTTACACAACACTGCTTAATAAGAGTTTAAAGTGCATGCTGCTTAAAAGTTTTGTGTATTTTCTCCACAAGCCACTTAGATATATTCTGCTTGCCATTTAAATTTTAAACTCTCATTTTAATGTGTCAGATATATCCCACCTCCTCCTAAACTCAGCAGTAGTAAACATTCTCCACAGACATCAAAGGCTTACTCCCAAATTTAAGAATACTTGTTATACCTAAAACTTCTAAAAAAAGATTCTTCAGTCACCTGATACAATCTCCTATGTGAACTGGACACTAACGAAAGGGAAATTCCTCTATGTCTCAGCAGTATTCACATTGCACACCTGTCAACATATACTCTCCAAGTACTATTGCTGACATTACATAAGATTGCTTTTTTCTGTAGATGCAGAGAGAAGGACAAGTAGGAATGAGTTAGCGTATCCATTTTCCCATTTTATTGAAAACCACTCTCTAAGGAAGAAAGGTTTTGCCTTTCCTCATTTACAGAATGAAACAATTGAAACACATACTCACTTCTTGTGTGTGAGGTCCAGACCACTGTTGACTATTCCCTCCACCTTGACATTTTTCTGTCCACAAATATTTCCATAACTGTCATATCCTGAAAGCAGTCTTGCAGCTGCTCCCGTAGCTATTGAAAAGCCACAGATAAAACCCTGAAGAAGAAAAAAAATCCTCATGGTTTAGTAGTCCTCTGTTAGAGCTGGGAAAAGCCAGTTTAATTCATTTGTTTCTAAATGGTAGTTCTTTAAAAATTCTTTCAGACTGAAAAAGGAAAGACAAGGACCGTCCACAGAGAACTGCTGTGCAATTATAGGATTGAACACAAGCGAAAAATGGACTCCAACATCTAACACTGCATATTATCCAAACATAGTTAAGATTCTTGTAGGTATTTTTTTTGAGTCCTATTGTCAGCAAGTGGTATATGAAGCAGAAGGGAGGCAAAGGCTGGCAGTGAAGGAGAGCTACAAGCAGAGCTGCAGTTGCCAAGGTTTAGCATGCATCTTAGAGGATCCCAGGTGGCCTAGATTTTCTTGCTTTGAGGGGGTTTGTTGTTTTTATTCCTTCAAATTATGTGTTTTCAATGATGAGCTAGAATGAAGAGGCCTATACGATCTAAGTTCCTTTTAAGGAAATCCTCTAAGGCAAGCAACCAGGTCAAGGCCTCTATGATTTCACCATGCTAGTTTCAAATACAGGAAAGAAACAGACATAGAGCAACATAATGCTACGTGGAAAACACCAAGTGTCAAGCAGACCTTGATCTTGCTGTGAACTTTCAGATACACTTCACTAGCAATCACTGTCTTGATCTTAGTTTCATGTGAACAGGACGCTTACCAAAGAATCATTAACTCTCTAGCAACACCACTGACAAGAAGTGCACCCTTGGATCACTCCACTACCATAAACAGAGTGTTTCTACAGATGAGGCAAGCTAAGATTTGAGAAGGGAAGCACAGTAAACAGCTGAGACAAATGCATGAAGCAACAGACAGCAGCAACAGGATCAGATGAGATAACAGGTAATGAAGTCAGCATGGAATGGTTAAAATGTGGGTGGTCTTAAAGGTCTGAAGATACAGTAAAGTGACCTTCTCTGACAGACAGGCTATCACTATAGAGAGATTCCAGACAGCAAGCTGGTCATTATCCTCCTTTTGCCAATGCACTAATGCACTTACAGACTTAATACTCAAAGTGAAAACAAGGGCAAAGTGAGCAAAAAAGCTATCACGAGTAGTAATTAAAGCTACTTTCCAGCACTCAATTTCAATTTCTCAGATCTCCCACTGTTCTGTAAAGGACATACTAGCATGCATTTTACATACTAAATTTGCATACTCAGGTTCTTGGCTGGTTCAAGATTTATTTTTTTTTTCCCCTTGAACACAGAGTAAGGGAAATCATACAACTCCTCCCCATATAAGCTAATTTACAGCAGTGTAGGAATGCCCTCCTGACCCATTATGGTACCCAACTCTTCAAGTGAAGTCCTCCCAACAGTAACTAACAGGGTATTTTACCCAATAGAATAATTGCTCTGTATATCATATTGCTTAGATGGGTATATCTGGGGCACTCACAGCGTATTAATTTATATTTGGAGGAACAGGTGGGTATAGACTGAGTAACTGCGGAACATCAACAAAGGCAGGAAAAACAACCACAAAAAAGAGCTGCTTGTTTCAGGAAGCACTGTGCTTTTTATGATTTTAAGATATTCACATTACAGTGATAATACATTTTAACAGAATATAATCATTACTGCATTTGGAGCACAGCCAATGACAAACACCCTGGGGAAAGAAAATAAATTTTACAATGTAATAATTCCAAAGGACAGGGATCAAGGGACAGTAGAAAAGAAAACGACAGCACAGACGTCCCAAACTCCTAAGGACTACTGTTTGCAACATAGCAGTCCAAGACAGCAACAGACATTCTCTGTTTAGGAAGAACTGCACATGTAGGCCCATGAAACAACAAGATGAAAAGAAGTGTATTACTACTTTTCACTAATCTGCAGCTCCTGGAGGTTTGGGTTTTGTTTTGGTTGTTTTGTTTGTTTTTTTTTAAATATAAAGTGCACAGTATTGTGAAGCTATCTTGAGAAAGGTGACAGTTTCATCAAACAGGACAAAGCTGGGATAACTTGCAAAGAAAGGTCTTACTATTGTTAATATGGTTGTTAATAGTAGGTGCTCCTACCGAGCATCCAATTAAAAAAAGTCACCTGTTTGATCTTCATAATCTTTGTTTCTCAGAAAAAAAGTTTACTGTAATTTACAGAACCATTTATCAGACTCAAATCTACCACTTCTGGAACATCCAGTTCCATAAGAAACATGAGTCAAGTGATACCTCACCAGAATCACAAATGAAAATGGAACAAACAATAAAATATGGATCCCTACTAAAGGCTTTTGATATGTACATACCACCCATTTCTGTTCTACGGTTGATGGTTCCTATGCTGGTGTACCCTGACCATATCCAGGACCAAGTTACTGACGGGTCTTAAAAGTCCTTCCCAATGAATGCAAACTCTTCTACTATACAACATTCAGAGAATCCTTTGAGCTTTACTCACCATTCCTATGCAGAAGACGATAAATAAGAGCAGCCAGGGTACATCTGTGCAGCTGTGGTCCTCCAGAGGCTTCCAGTCTCGCTTGGAGCTCTTGTGTGAGAGAAGAGATGAGTTAACAATACATTTTTAATGGCCTTCTGCTAATAGACAAAGGCAAAAAAACCATTCTCCAAGGCATTAAAATACAGCAGGAGTTATCCCTAACCTCCAACACAGCCAAAGAAGCTTGGTCAGAAAACTTAGAGTAAGGTTCATGAAAGAAATTTCAAAAGAAGAGCCTCCACTGGAAGCTAGATAGACAAATAATTATTTATCCAGAAAACAGATCATTTACCCAGGAGTTTGTAGGTATTTATGACAAAACAGGTTATTTTCAGGTTTTTGTGTTGTGTGTTTTTGTTTTGTTTTGGTTTTGTGTGGGGGGTTTTTTTGTTTGGTTGGTTTGGTTTTTTTTGTGTGTGTGAGTTTTTGTTTGTTTGTTTTTTATTATTAAGAGAAAAGAGAAGCTAATGGCATGGAATGAACAATATCTCCTAATGCAGTCTTCCACAGTTACTTTCCAGCAAATATGCTTTTCAAGAAGGATAAAAGGTTAAACTTCTCAAATGCTCCTAAGATTTAAAACACTGCTGTCAGGTTTAACAAGTACAGTGCACATAGAAAGGAGGTAATAAATTGCAGTTAAAGGAACAGTTCTCTACCTGCCAAGAGGCAGCTAAGCTTAACATTTCAGCAAAGAAACCCCTGATCAGTATTGCCTAGGTGCCAGAAAGGAAGATATGTTCTTAAAGTTGAAATACTCAATGATGGAGGCTCTATTGATAAGTACAAAGACACAGTTGTATGCAATTCAAATCATTTGCTACTCATAAGGTAAAATTTCTTTAGTGTGTATACACTATTAAGGCTGTTAAAAACAGTTATTTTGCTATCTAGGCAAAGCATTTTTAAGAAAAGAATGAGCATGGACTGTATCATGGTAACCACTGTATCAGAATTTCTGTATTGTAACAAAAGTACTAATTATATATACTTTTAAAAATAACAGTTATGCAGACAAGCTTTTTCAATTAGTTCCCAAATACTAAGTGTTCACATGCGGCTACTATGACCCAAAAAATGTACACATTGTTTGCATACTTGAGAAAAAAAAAAAAATTACACAGGGAGAATACAGAATAGTCCTTTTCAGAGACAGAGCAAAAGGGGTAATTATTCAAATTTTTAATTTCTTTTTCCTCTCAAAACGCTGAAGCATCTTCAAGACTTTGTTAATAAGGTAGCAAATATCACTACTGAGTTAAAACAGAATGGTTGGATGAAATGTCAACAGCTTTTATCTCTAGTAAGTATTTTTGCAGATTTTTATTTAAAAGAAAAAGCTATAGCATTTAATTCATTTGATATTACAAGATGGATTTTTGGTATTCATGACTTTAGTTTTTGCTAATTCATAAGCACAAAGCAACCTTTTCAAATACTACTATTAGAAAACTACAAACTGAATGTAACAAATTAAATCCTGCAGCTACCATGCTTCCAAAGGCACACTTAAATTTTAAGTATTCCAGCTTTGCATTAGGAAATTCCATGCTACTTTTGCAATCTCCTATTAAAGGAGTTCCACTTGCAGATGTTATATTTATAATTCAAACTGCAAATTCACTCTGAATTCTGAAAAAACTTATTTTTATTTTCTTCAGTCAGTAGGTAAAGGTGCTAAAAGGTCACATTATGCACTCTACTACATTCATTCAACAAATCTGTCTTCCAATCCTGGCAGCTCACACTTAAAACTAACATGCTATTCAAACGTAACATTTACAACAAGATTGTGACATTTATGTTGTTAAAATTAACATGATGACAATTGCATAAAATATATAAAGCTTCACGCTTCCTATTCCTCAATCCATTTCAGGGACTCCAGATTATCTACAAACAGTAGAGATAAATTTCAGCTATAGCTCCAACTAAATAGAAAGCTGTCCTTGACAAAAGAGAGAACAATAAGATGCAACGTATAGTGGTTTGTTTGTTTTGTTGAGGTTATTTTATCCTCTCTGTACCATCTGCAAACAAAATCTTTTAATAGGATTTTTTAAAGCCACTGTACATGCTCTGGAATAGCTCTGGCAAGGATTTAGGTTATCTGACTAGTCACTGTTACCATAATGAATCCATTTTATTTACTAAGTGGACTGCAACTTATATGTCAAAAAGAAACTTGAAATGCCATGGTATATGCCATAGTTAAAAGGTTACACAGAGGGATTTATTCCATCTCTTTATTCTGCTCCAAAATATACTTTCAAAATTTTTTTTAAATGTATTCCAAACAAAAACTACTCTTGGAGGCAATTCAAAAGCATTAAACACTTACCAACCTCCAGTTTTACCACCTAGAATAACTAACTAGTGTATGAAAATTACATATCTTTTAAAACAACACCCTTCTCCAGTAGCCTGTCCAATCTTTCTTCTCTCCACACCTTGCTACAACCCAAGCTAGCTGCCTTTATCTGCTTTTCTCTTCTCACCTTCCTCTGTGTATTCTGGATTCCATAGCTTCATAGCCTTCATCCTCATTGTTGATGTTGGTATCTATGTCTCTCTAGTCCCTGCCCACTCAACATCCCTACACATTTACTCAGTCCATGTCCATCAGTAATGCTTAGGCAACATACATTGCTAACCTATGGTCAACATAAGGTCTAACAAATGTTTCTTCTGCAGTCTGGAAACTATGCTTTGTCTCTGTTGTAAATGAAATACCATAAAATTTTAGCAAACTGCCTTTGTCTGCAATTCTAAATCAGTACTTCTAATGATTTGAGCCTTTCCTCAGACAGATCAAGAGCCTTTAGTATTTGTTGGTGCAAGAAATCTATAAAACCTAGGCAAAAAAAAAAATATTTGATTGATATAAAATTTTCTCTTTAAAACAGAGCTTTCATAATTTTTGTTAAGCTCTCTGTGGATATTCTTGCCATTAAGAAAGCAGAGGACTACCTGTGCACTGTTATGACAGCACAGAGCAGAAGCGCTGTCAGTCAAGAGTGGAAAGCAGGCGAAAGAGCATGTGTCTCCAAGAAAAACTTGCAGGTTGGGAAGACTTCCTGCTCTTCCGTGCTGACTTTAGGAATTACTTAAGAACCCAAGTGAGTGTCTTCTGATGTTTACATCTGTCCACTTTGCAGAAGTCAGCAAACTTAATGTTTCTCCAAAAGAATTCAGAACTGTTGGGTGCAGCACAATTTTACAACTACATCTTTAATTCCTCACCTAGAAAGTAGGATGTCTAACTTTCTCTTCCAGAAGAGAAGTGTGAAGAATGCCAGCACATTAGCTGTTGGCATTTCTAGTTGAATTTGGAGCTAAATGGTCTCAAGAGCAAGTACTTGTATGTAAAGGTAAAACAGAAAAGGCCTATTATCTTGGTATTCATTGTATCCAATCATTTCAAATCAAACATAGAACCCTGCCCACAGAGTTCTTTCTCCCTATGATTTCCAATATACCTTTGCAGTACCAAACAACAGGTTGGAATTTACAAATCTTCTGCATACAGTAGTATTCTTCTTTACACATATCAGCATAGCACAAAACCAATAGTTACCACTTCCTCTGTTAACTGTAATCGTTGTACTGGATGCTACCATAAAAGCACTGACCTGCCCCATCCAGAGTGCAACACACACGTGACCACAAAAATAGTGAAAAATACGGCATGTCAGCAGAAGACTATAGATGCAAGTTGTTACAGAGATTTTCTTTAAAACACAAAATGTCTCATGCCATGTACAACTGAGGAGTCATATGACTGAAGCACAGAGCCAAGTAAAGAACGTGTGCAGTATTACATATATGGATAATCAGGCTGTGGGTAAATAGCAAAAATGTAAGTAAGATCCGAATAAAGATAGAATGTGTCATCAACAGAGGATATTATAACATCATGAGAAAGGCAGCAGAAAGAAATCCTAAAATCTTGTGGTCATCAGATTGTATGTTTCAGGAAGAAGAAAATGAAGCTGCTACTGAGACAGATGGGCTCAGTTAGGACAACCCACTAAATACTGGCCTGAGTAACATGCACTGCATGAAAAGGAGACACAGGAGGAGGTTATAGTCTATGTTTTACTTCAGCTAGTGAGTTAAAGCTAGCAACTGGAGAGTACAGGACTACTTCCATTTTCATATGAACACACAGGTTCTAAGACTACGGTCATAGCTTCATTCAGGTAGTTAAGGACAAAAATAAAACCAAACCAGAAAAAACAAATACAACCCTCACATTTTTCAACCCAAAACATGTCTCCAAAGAGACTTAAGACAAAGAATGTTCCATCAAAATCCTCTAGGAGGACTCACTAGTCATGAGGAAGAGCAGTCCTGAAAAGTGCTCATCTACCAGGCCTAACACACACAGTGTGTTAGAGAATCACTGGAGGGTGGAGGGAGAAAAAAAAAAAGCAATGTCCACAGCCAGCAAAGCCAAACTGAGTTAAACTTTGAGATAACAGTTATTTAAGTTATGCTGCTCTGGGTTTCCAAACAGAAGAGCCTTCCAGGAGAAGGTTTACAAGTGCAGATGCTCTGAACATCTGGAAGGTCCACATCCAGGTCAAATTTTTCATTGCCCCTACTTGTAAATAATACTAGATAAAACCTTACATGCAGGTTAAACAGTGACCCAATATTCTTCTACTTCAACATTTGGTTTAAATCAGTTCCACTTCTAGTAAAATAACAGAAAACAAGACAGGAAAATTGAAATAGATTTTTAATTTTAAACAGATGCACACAAATAATTTTGCCATCCCCTCTTAAAAAGCAAGATATTTTTTGTTTTCGGATTCCCTTTGTCTTTCGACCTGGTTCTAACACAAGACAAAGATTCTGCAAAGCACCCAGTTTTCCATTTGCAGGCATTGAGAAGAAGCTTTCCTGTTTTCTATGCTTAGAATGACAACTTTTTATCTATTGAATACTGAATACAAGACATGACATTTTGACTCATCCATCTACACAATCAGATCTAGATTTACAAAGTTTTTTTCAGATCCTAGCATATTCAGGCACTTCACCATTTAGCCCATTCTACCCTTAGCATCTCATACCATGCTTTAAGGTCTGTGACTTTGCAGACCACTTACCATTTCTGAAACTTCCGTTGGTTCCACTGTTGGGTTATAGTACTGCCAAACACAGACCTAGTGTAAGGAAACTTCACCACTGCTTTCACTATTTACATTCATTCATTCGTTATTTGACGTTTCGTGAAGGACTGGTAAATTCACAAAATAAATCCATCCACTGCTCTCCCCTTGCCAAGGCATACTGAATTGTTAACCATTGCTGGTCTTTAGTCTTCCTTCTCTATTACATCCACCTTCAAAGCTTAACATCTCAGTGATGACAGCAACCACTCGCCCTTTACAAAGATTTCCTCCCTAAGGCCATTGACAAAATTTAAGAAAAAAATAAGATGCATCTTATTTTCCCAGAACTGTTGTGTTAGGCTGTCAATTACAAACACTCATATGCATCAATATTTGAACTCCTGTTTGTTCATCAAAATGGTGTCTGTGACCATGCTTTTCAGTGGGACATGGGTTGATACTTGGTTTTAGCACAGAATCCAGGTAAAAAACATCAATAGTTCCAGAAGCCATGGAACTAGTTAAGACTGATTTACTTCAGCCTTTCTCCATAGTACAATCATATCCTCAGATATGTAACAAAAGGAAAGTTTCAAGCACAGTTCTTCATGCAGTGGAAACCATTCCTGATTTTTTTTTTATTACTATTTTTCCTCTTATTTAGGTGTTCTGATATTTAAGAATAACTCAGCTTCTGTTACAGCCCACTTCTCTGTGGCAACAGCTTGACCTCAATCTTTCATTAAGCTCAGAGAAACACGAACGAATCTTTAAATCAGCTATCACTGCTGAATTAGCTATCATTGCCAAGTTGGATCAACAATTTTTAAGTTATGTGGGAGAAGAACCAGTAGTTTCCTGAAGGAAAAGTGCGTAATCTGTGCCAGACATTTTTTTTAAACATAAATTACTATCAGTTTAAATTACTACAAAAGGGTTATGTAAGTTAACTTCTCAAATAGCTTTAATTAATTTATGGGGTTTTTTTTGTTCTGTAGAGAGTCACTGGAGAAAAACTTGGAATATTCATTGTTATAATTTCGAACCAGTTTTAATAATGGTAAGAAAATATGGAAAATTTAGGATTGCAAGTATTTAGTTTCTCTTTAAGTAAATAGTTTTTACTGTACTTTTAAAAAAACGCAGGTGTATTACTACTTATGTGTCATTTTAAGATAGTTTGTTGTAAAACCTCATACTAAGAGCCACCACATTCATCTAACTACATCCCCTTTCAATTCTTTTCTGTTTTATCATCCTGATATAACATTTGGATTCAGAATACACGCGACTGTAGCTCAATACAGGGCAGTAAACAGAAATGACTGCTGTTTGTATACGTAAATAAGGGAATTCAGAAATGACTGTGTACCTATATGTCTACATAGAAGGCAAACAGCTACAGTGTGCACACAGCACACACAGCATTAATAAACAGTCCTCAGAAGCAAAAAGAATACTCCTCCTGATTGGGACCTTTTGTGGGAAATTGCCACTGAGTCCTGCAGAATATACCTTTCCTAGAAGGAAGTCTGGCTCTGATAAACTGCCACAGATTTAACTGATTGTATGAATAACATTCATTTTATTTCAGTAACAGTGAGTACCTAATACAGTCATTTTACACGCACAGTGCAAGTTTGATGCTTCAGAATTAGTGGGTCCATTTGCAATACTATGCACACCACAAAACATTATGTAAGGCATGGTCCACTGACAAGTTTTCTTTGGGAAACAGGCAAGCCAGGTTCAAGAAGTTGCTACCAAGTAGTCATACAGTTCACTAGTTGTCCTCCAAGCTAGGTTTAAAACTACATCTTCACGTGATGTTGAAACATACACCCACATTGCCAAAAAAAAAAAAGTTCTTCAAACATTTGTCAGCACCTCCTAATGGCTATTTAAGGAAGTGATTCTTTACTCATTTTACCTCTCTTTACAAGCACAGTCCCAAATCCATGCTGGCCTTTACCACATATTAAAAGAACCATGATCTACCAGTTTACAAGAACATTTCCAAACAAGACTAATTCAACAGTTTATTAGAGTTTATTATTTTTTGGTCAAAGGCATGGCACACCTTTCTATGCTGTTCAGCTTTTTTTAGAGAAGACCTAGCAGAAACCTTATATTGTCCTAATAAGACTTCTTTCACCTTTGAGTAGATTTTAATTCTAGAGCCTAAAATGGAACAAGAATCGAGTCCTGACCCCAAGAATTAACATTTTAGGATGTTGCTAGATCATTCTAACCTGAAGTCTAAAATCAAGATGTAAGTCCCCTATTCCATCAGCAGCTGCAGCCGTTTTGACATCAAATGAAGCTACCAGCCATTACTCTCCTTTCATTATGTTAAACTGCAGCGAGTAAGATGACAAGTATACTGCTTCTGAACTGCATTTTGACTACAAAGTGGTTAAAACATACATGATAACAATCACAGGTGTAGACTTATTGTAGACTACAAACTTGAATCAGTAACTACTTCACAAAAAAACAGAGCAATTCTCTGCATACACAGCCAACTTAGGAGGTAATGATTTTTAAGAATAAGTGTCTAAAACATCAGAGCACAAAATTAAAATACAGCAAGTTGTTCCACTCCTTCAAAGAAAAACACTAAGCAACTTCTTACCTATTAAATACACTGTACAACTTAATTCATACTGAGGAGGAGGGGAAAGACACGGACATTTTCTGACATCTTCACAAATAGAGCCTAGACACCCTGACAATGCCAGTGCAAAGGTCTGTGTTTGTCAGCTCTAGGGAGAATTAAGCCTAGAATTATTTAGAATTTTCTATTACTTTGAAGATTGGATGACACTGTCCCTAAAAAGCCCCCAAAACCTACCCTTCCCTCCTCCAAATAAAAGCCCCACACTGAATTCTCTACACAAATACACTTCAGAAAATGAAAGTCGCAACTCAAGTAAACTATCTCTCTATAAAATCTCCTGGTGGTAAATGCACTCAATGTTTAAGTATCCAAAGCAAAGTCTTCAAGTGTTAAAACTATCTTCGGTTCAAGACTTCATCAACTATCTTATTTTCTTTTTACAGAAATTTACCGCACCTTAAAGCCTAAGAATACTATGCAAAGTTGCCAGATTTTAAATGGTCATCGCTACCTATAGACTTCCTGTGCATGACCTACAGGTGTTTTGATACTGCACCAAACAGTAACTTACTGCAGTTTATAATGAATTCAGATGGTTTTCTCAGATTCATAAACTGATTTATTTTACAGCAGATTATTGATATACCTCCATTACCAGATGAGGACCATGGACCAGCAACCACAGACTAAACTATGTAAGTTCCCCAGAAGAATGAACTACTGTGTCAATAAAAATATTTATTTAAACACACACAATAAATTCTTAGTGTAGTCTTGTCCTGGATCTGCTTCTGGGGAAGAGCAGTGCTACTCTGACCCCAAAGAGCGTGCAAATGATAGCATTCTCCTGGGAGGCAGATGCTTGAATTGCCCCAGACTTTAGAGAATGGAAGCTATGTCTCCCGCTTCCAGGGGAAAGTGAGATTGTCACCATAATAAATAGTACTTGAGTTCCAAATAGATGCAGTGTCTAGGAAGAAAGGAAAACAATACACACTGTTCCCTGCAAGAGCCCTCCATGAGAACACCATCCTCTGAGACCAAACACCTCTGGGCGGTTTCAAAAGGGACTGACTGCATTACGGAACATGCAAATCATAGGGTAGTGTTTAATGCCCATTTCTGTGGAAGTTATGCTTCAATTTCATTCCAAAACATTTTTCAATTTACTGCAAAGCAAACATTAGTTACACTTCTGGATTTTCTGAGAGCCTCATGCCAGTACTTTACATATAAGCACTCATGTTCTTATTTGCCTAGTAACTCCACATCACCACTTGTCCGCTAACGCCTTGCCCACTGCAAAGATGCAGCTGTTCAAGTATGAAACTCAAAGTTCTTGCTAGGAAAAGTTTTCTGATGTTGTAATACTGATTTAAAGTTATCCATCAAAGGGTAATGAATTTATACTTTGCTTCTCTTCAGAGACTAAACATACCACCAATTCAACCTGTCCACACCTGCTACTTCACTAAAGTTCTCATACTGCACAGATTGTATTGATGAGCTTTCATCATAACAAACAAAATGGAAAGCACACAAGACAGCACTTACAACATTACTAAAAGTGTAATACAAACATTTACTCTGTGAACTCATACATGAAGACTTCACTTACTAACCTGACATAAGCTGTGTTCTATATCATCTTTCATTTATCCTTTTTGTCAGCTCATACCAAATATTGCTTCTAAAAGTCCTTTATTAGATGTCTGTGTCTCAGTCTACTCTTGAAGCTTAACACAGCTGATTAAATAAAGAGCTGACATGATCAGCACACCTGCTGAGGTTTTGAAGTTTAGACATAAGGCCATCTGCAGACAAAAGCCTAGTTTTTAACCCTTAAAGTATTTAGTTACTTTCTTTTCTGTTCTTCATTACACATTGTTATCTACTTATTTGAAAGCAACAATAAATAAGGACACTGTAAGCATCACAGTAATATTTTTAAGGATATTAACAATTTCAACACACATTTGGTACTTCTGTGGTTCTTAATCATTAATAAAAAGCAGTCATGGAAGAAGAAAACAAACCAAACAACAAGACAAAGCCAAAAGTTCACTTTTGAAGGTGTCTTTGCACCTACAAAGTTACTTCATCACCTTCAATTTTCTGCTTGTATATCAACCTATTTAACAGAATCTTAGATTTTATTCTTACTACAGGACTGCAAGTCCCTAATTACAAACTATTTTCAAACTTTGGATTAGTAAAACGTTGTCCAACTACAATATACACTCTGCTTCCAAATTTATCACATGACATTAACAAAAAAAAAAATAAAAATTTACAGCATACCCCCACAACTAGTGGTCTCCACAGAAGGACATTCTGTAGAAAATGTTGCCCCTTTTCTTTGAACTTTTCATGTGTGATAAGTAATTTTCACTAAAAGAATTTTTTCACCCTCTTAAAGTGTCTAAGGCCAGACTTCAATGCCAGAAATATCACAGCTCTTTAAGAGTTCCTGGCTTTCACAGTACTGCTGTGAAAAATAACAACGTTGTCACTTACTAGAGACATTCATAGCAGTTTAAGTATTCTTCCAAAATTCATCCTACATTCAAATAGTTTGACAATTTAAAATCATAACATCATGTATTTTTGTATTGTTTTTACAGTCTTCTACCCTCCAAAGCAAAAGCCTGCTTGGTAGAGGGTTCTGTGTGGTTAAAGGCTCTTATTTGCATGATCAACACAAACATGGTCCTTGTGGCACTACACTAAACCCTATGTCATAAACTGTTCCAAACATTGGCCATATGCATTCTTCCATATCATATGCACAAAACCCGAAAGCAAGAGCTATGCTGGAAACTGAGAAGCCAACAGCCACATTCAATTACATTTAAAGGATGTAATCAGCACAACAAACACTTCTCAGAACCCTTTTTTTCCCCCCATTTCCTCTAATAAAGATCAGGAAAAATTAAGCTTATGTTTGGGGGCAGGGGGGAAGCTTACATAGCTTCTTAAATACAAAATACTTACTTACAGTTCCAAAATTCCACATAGCAAGAAAGAAACCCACTCAGAATTACAGTAAGAGGGCAGTGCTTGAAGACAGTGAAAGCGTATTAGATTAACAGGAACCAACACTAAGAAGGCTGTGATTTATGGAAGAAAGGGTGGGAGGTAAATGGAAAGGGAATTAATGTGTCAAGCCCTTAGCTTATTACATAAGCATACCTCCTTATAAACAGGCAATTATTTTGCAGTTTTTCATAGCAAACTAGGGGGAGTATGACAAAGCATTCCCAGGACACAGGAATCATGACCTTGAACAAAATACTTCAATGGGTTTCCTGTTTTGTTTCTATGGCTCTGTATACAACGTTCAGAGGTCTCTTCCTCAGTCAAACAATGTATCTGGAGGGCAGCAGGAGTAGTTTCAATTCAAAACAAAACCAAACAGACCAGAGTTAATTTCTGCTGTAAAAGGCTGCTTAACTACACCACATTTATTGAGAGGGTATCAGGCACAAACCATCATGTTCTGCTTGCCATGACCCTCCACCATATACCAGCAGTATTACAGCAACAGGTAGAAACTAGCATGTAAAAATGCAGCATAGAATCTCGGCTTTCTTATATACTGCAATCACCTCCTATTCTTGCAGTACACTCCATGCTGAGTGTTAAAATCACATTAAAGAAGAGAAAAATGAATCTTACAACTGTACAGCTGAACTTTAAAATGAAGTTGACTCTTCTCTCTTCTTATATATGTATACAGATATTCTTGAGGCTGTTGTCATACAAATGTATGCTTCTATTCAACATTAGATACTTGCTTACCTAGAAGATTAAAAAAAAAAAACAAAC
>JANHFX010012375.1:0-11205 GCA_027560015.1 Chloroceryle amazona
GCTGCCAAGGGCCGGGGGAGCGGCCGGGCGAGCCGAGCCGAGCCGAGCCGAGCCAAGCCGAGCCGGGCCGGGCCGGGCCGGGCCTGCGCCGACCCGCCCGCAGGAAGGAACCGCTGCCCCGGAACCAAAACGGAAGGGGAGGAAGGAGGAGGGAGCGGAGGCGGCGCCATGTTGGGGAGGGCGGGGAGAGCCCGCCCTGAGGGGATGGCGCAGGGGCACCGGGTCTAATTGTTATCCCTCCTGATGCCTTCTGCCTTTAACGGGGAAACTGCTGCAGAGACAGCAAATCAGTCAGGCTGGGGGTCCTGCCTTGGTTAAAAAGCGTGGAAGGTCCCCAGTACTTCAAAATTCAGAGGAACAAATTGAAGTCTCCTCCAGTGACAGCTTCTCCTTAGCAACTCCCAGGGCTTCTGGCTTCAGGTTGGTCCATCTAAGACACAGAAGCACATCTACAAACACAAACCTGTGCCTGTGGCCAACTCACACAGTCTGGACCCTCGGTGGGAGGTCTCCACCCCGACCCCTTGCACTGGGACTACAACACAAACCAGTAACCTGGGGTGCTGGGAACGTGACCAGGCCACGCTCTGCCCCTTATCCGAGCAGCTGTCAGCGTGTTTTAAGGAGTTTTAACAATGGCTGTCTCATACTTGTCTCTCTCTCCAACGACAGAGTACTCAGCTAAGCGTCCCCTGCCCTGACATCTGGGTAAAATTCTTTCATGGGAGAGTTTTTTTGCTCCTGGAAGAGGTTTTCCATGCTCTGTGGTGTGAGAAAGATCATTTCAAAACCAGAGCACAGCTCAGGTGATGGAAATTCCCTGTGAAGAGATGGCCAGCATCCTCAGCAGCAGAGAAGGACAGCTGTGTTTGAACCTGACAAGTGTGTAACCTCCAAACTGCGTTCACAAGCTGCAATATCCTATGTTCTGCTTAAAAAAAACCCCAAACCAACCAACCATCACCTTTTTGCCGGACAGAAGTTGGAGGGAAGGCTCTTTGCTCCGTACAGCTCTGCAGCACAAAGCTTTCCAGTTGCTTTCAGTGGGAGAAGATCATTAATCTCAATTGTAGGCTATTGATCTGTACATTTTACCACAATCTCTCGCATTATCATACATGACAAACTGAGCTATTTGAGTTACATTATCAGTTTAGAGGAGGGAAAAATGGAAGCTATATTTAATTTAATTCCTGAACCATCTTCCAGCTTCCTCAGGTTAGAATTCTACTTTGAGCTTTAGGAAAATAAAATAAAAAAAAGGATCTTTCAATGGCCATTAGCAGTGATGAGTTCTCTCTCTGGTCAATAACTTTATAATTTAGTTCCTACACTAGAAATTAATAGAGCCCCAACTCCTAAGTATCTAAGGGATTGGTGCTGCCCACACAGACATCTTTCTGTTGAAATGAACCTTTTACCCACGGTCCCTGTGTACCTTTCACTCAGCTTCATTTCAATCAGCTTCATTTTCTATTACATTTTAAAGAATGGGATACAAAAATCATGGAATTTCTATAGAACTGCAATTTTTCTAAATGTCTTTTTCATTTACAAGACTATGGGGAAAACCAACTCAATTTGCCAAATTTGCATAGATATTATGTAGATTTTCCAGGGCTAATCATAACCTTAATCCCCTATTCCAACTTGTGTGGATGCAGCTGTAATCAAACTTAAAAAGACTTTTTCTCTCTTAAGGAGTACAGCGCATCAAGGACGTGTTTCTTGATACAGGTTTGCTTTTGCTGCATTTAAACCCCATGTTTCAGAAGCAGTTTTTCTTATAAATAAACATTTGAAACGGTTGATATTTATAATCCTAAAGGATTTCTATTGTGAGAACAGAAACTCACAGAAACCTGATTTTAAATTTTCCTCAATGTTGGGGGAAAATCAGTGCAGCAAGAACAAGGCTAATTTTTAAGACATAAAATATTCTTAAAAATGAGTATTTGGCTGCCCCAAGAACCTCCTCTTAGTTTCAGACACGGGAAGTTTGAGTATTCCAGAAAGCCACAGAAAAAAAAAATAAATAATTAAACCATCTAATTTTCTCCACTAAACCCAAATGACACGCTGCCAGCAAGAGATACGCGTGGATTTCCTCGTTAGAATCACATCCCCAAAGTTCCCATCTACCCACAACAAAATACCATTCAAAATCTGCAAAGGAACAATAGATCAGTTCTTTAATTACAGGAGGATCTTGAAGCTCCTGATTTTTCTTTGCAGGGGGGGGAGGGAAATATCCCGTATCAGTGCCACAGGCTTCCCGGTTGGTTTTCACGCTACCGGCGCGAGAACAACTGTCACTTTGCAGTCTGCTGCTGCTCTCTGCTGCTTTCCGCTGCGGGTACTGGGGGCAGAGGAGATCTGGAGCTGGCCAAGTAAAGAAAAGAAAGGTTTGTTTTGAAGGCAAAGCAGAATGCTGATGCAGAAGAATACGAACATTATTAGATTTGCCACGCTGGGGAATCTCACGGGAGTTATCGGTGAGTGGTATTGGAAAAAAATGCCATCCCTCGCCTGCTCGCCTGGAACTGGGTTATCTCGGCAATTTGCGCTTTCCTCAAAAAGGAAGGACATAAGTTATTACTTGTTTCCCTCTCCAATTCCCACTGCAAAGGAAGTTATCTAACGTGAGTCATTTTCTACCTTTTTCGCTACCACAGACACCATATAATGAAGTTTTGAGTCCCTCTACCGTAAAAAGAAGAGGGAGGAAAGGAAGAGCAGACTCCCCTGACTGTGTTTCTCGACTACTTTGGGTATCTAGGATGTTTTCCTTGCCACTGGTGGAGGGATGTGTGAGCTCCATCCCATGCATGGGTAGAGCCAGCGAGCCCTGTGTTTTCATTATAGCTGATGCTGAGCATCTCCAGGAAATTTTAACCTTGCTACAACTAGAATTTGCCCAGCTACGACAGAGGAATAGCAGCACTTACCACCAAACAGGCTAAATTCACATGCTCAATGTTAACTATTAAAAATGTTTGGGATTCTATCCAGGGCTGTACTCTAGTACATGTCATTCAGATACAGCGTAGAAAACACTCGGAGGAATAGGAATCTAAATGCCACTCCTTGGTTCACTACATTCAATTTATCATCTCTGTTTCCCTCCCTGTGCTACTTTCTAGAGTGGTGTTACAAATAGCAAAGCGCGAGCTCTTTGGGAAGGGAAAACAGCACCTGATCATTGCTTTAGGGATGCCCATTTCCACGTCCTTCTTTTCTAGCAGAGATTAATACGTAACTTTTTATGCTGATAAAATAAGGTATTGTGGTGAGATTCACCTTTTTTTCCTCCCCCTTCCCACATCTTCAGATTGCCACTGAGTGCAGCGAACGGAATTCCCTTAGGCTTGGGAAAAAAAGTAGGTCAATAGTGTCCAGGCTTTCTAAACATACTCTTCTCTAAAATGCACCTCCTAGGAAAGAATCACCCAAGTGTAGCAGCCTGAGCCATAGCTGAAGATCCCTTGCAGAAAACCAGCCACCTTCCTCCCACTGCCCCTTTGCAGTCACTTTGTGCCGGCTCGTGGATGCCAAGGACCATTTGTGAACCAAGTATCAGGAAATAAATTGATCTTTTAATTCGACAAGAGCAGAATATGACCTCAAAGAGAGCTTTTAAAACTCCTTCCTCATAGTAAACTCACCTTGAACTAAACAAACCCCAACCAATAGTAAACTCGCTTCTTAAATGTCTAGTTCTTGCTTTAAATGGTGAACGTGTTGTGAAATAAAGCAGATTTCAAGGATGTTTAATGTTTATTTTAAAGGCTAGATGATTCCTGAAAAATTACAACGTAAACTCTGCTGGTTGGATTGAGCAAAACTGGCCGTGTGTTGTTAACGATGTCACCGTACCCCGTCAGATCAGCTTCAGGGGCTGCATAATTATTTTTCTGTCAACCTAGAAATTCTTGAGTAACACCAAAACTATCGTGATTTTTCTTACTAAATAATTCATAGATCACAAAGCACGTACACAAGCAGGCCCACGAATCACTAAGCGCGTACCAATCGTATCTAACAGCATTTCTTCTTGTAAGGATAAACCCAGGCTTGACTTTGTCATATTTTAATAACTTTGTTCAGCATTTTCAAGTGTTCTCTCAAAATAGGTTGGTCTGAAATTTACATTTGAAACTTGGGAAGTTGCCTGGATCAGACTTTTTGGCTGAAGGATTGCTTTTAATCATGTTTCGCAGTTTTAATTCTATTAGGATTATTAATATCACAGAAAGTAATAAATTGGTTTTGTAATGAACTAGAACAGGGCTCGGAAACAGTGCTTAAAGTGATGCAATTGCCATTAAAACTTCTCCAAGCTACACATATTCCACCTTACCAAGCAGCAACCGTAACACCCCCGAAGGGATTAAATTACAACACGGAGCATTCCATCATTTCAAACCTTTGTGGCTTCCTCCAACACTTCTTTTTTCAATGCTGAACAGATAGATATTTAAGTTTTCTCTAAGACGACTTCAACCACTGCGTATTTTAAAGGATCTGGATCATCTCTCACTGGAACTCGGACAAAAATCACTCTTTTCCAGCCTGCTGCAGAAAGCTCTCGTGCTACAGGGACGTTGTTACTTCCTCAAAACCTACTGCAGTGCATTTATTAGAACATGATGATGTATTAACATAAATAATTATGGGTAAACTACGCTCACCTATGAGTAATAAATATTTCGTGACACTTTAACCCTCTTTATTTCAGCTGCATTTGCTCATTTTACTCATTCACAAAGGTCAGTAATTGACGTGGAGGGTCCCAATCATTAATGCAAATGTTGATGTTCTACCAGACACGTGCTTTATTTAAAAGACACGGTAACGACGTCTTGTTCTTTCCCAGAAATCAAAAAGATCTTTTAAATAAACTTGGAACCCGTGAGTGACAATTTTTATTCCACGTTCCCTTCACCGTAACGCTGAAGCTGCCGCTTTTTCTTTGGTGTATTTAAGCTGAACAATACAGCCCAAGAAAGCACAACGTGACCTCCACTTCAATAAATGGGTGTATTTTGGGGTGAAATCAACTCTCTGAATTATTATCTTACTTTTCGGTAGCGAACCTGATTAAGGAGTTACAGTAAAAGGCAATGTAAGTTAAATGGCTGAATATCAATGAAACAAAATCTCCTTTTCTTTCAGGCAAAGTTGGTCTAAACCAGAGGCCTGAGGGCATCCAACTGTACTAAGAAATGCCTACATTCCATTCAATAGTAACATGCATCAGGGAGATCTCTAATGAGGGTTTGCAAAGAGATGTAGACATCAAGGATCTTTCTACTGCTGTTAGATTTTCGGAGGGGACTATTTAGTCAACTCACACTTTTCTACTTTGCTTTTCTTGCCTTTAGAACGATTCCATGAAGTTGCTTCATCAGAAATTTTCAGTCAGTAACATTTCTGAGCGCCAGAAGAACGAACTCTGGGCTCCTGTTGTGCTTTTCCAGAAAGCCTTAGTAATGGACGGAGCATCGATAGGTTTGAGAACACTTAGAGCTGGAGAGTACTAGGCTGAGGCAACTTCTTCACACCTGACAATTTTTGCTCTTTCTCAGCCCCACTCTAGAGAAACCCATCCTTCTCCACCTGAACTCCACCCCACCCGATCCACTGACACTGGTTTGCTCAAATCTCTCCTTGACTCAGTACATCTGTCAGAAAATGAACCTTTCCTGCGCTCCACTGTCCCATTCAGGACTCCACAGGAGTCTCGAGAAACCCAACATCCGTTTCTGCCCGACAACTTTTGTGTGCAGCGTAAGCACAAATACGCAAACCCAAAGATAAACACAAAAGATTCCACCTAATGCTGCCACTCGCTCAGAATTACAGTAGATCAGCCACACAAAGCAAGCTGAGGATGGATCCAGCTTCTGTTTAAGTCAATTATATGGCTCCAGGTTTCTGTGAAGACTAGAGAAAAGCACACTGGACCTCGCTCCAGAGCAAGAGGAGATCAAGAAGGGGACACAGCAACTTTGAGACTGTGCTAATCATGAGCAACTGGGAATATCATTCCTTTCCAGCATCTAAATCTAGAGGTAATTTACTGTGATCTATCAAAATATTTAAGTGCAATGAGCTGCCTAGAACAGATCTTCATCGCTAGTCACCAAATTTCATTAAAACAAACACCAGATTTCATTAAACCAAACATTTACCAGCCAACGTGCTATAATTTGGAGGAGGAGACAGGAACAGAGCACCGTATTTCTCGGGGTACAGCCATTAGTGCTGCGCGGTCTCTGCTGAAACGTTTGTCAAACATACAAAAAGGGATAAAAGTGAAATATCGTAATTAAGACCTGGGGTTTATCGATTGTGTGGCTTAAGTAATTTTTCACAGCAAACATAAGATTTAATAAGTATAAGTAGTTAAAGATCCTGACTTGGCTGTAGTCATTAGCATGTAATTGAACTGGTAAAAAAGATCAGTTAAACCTATGTTGATTACCACCTTATCTTTGAAAGGCAATTAAGGACCTCAATCATTGCAACAAGATTTGATTGTGCAGCCTTTATTGGACATTGATCTTTCAGCAAAGAGCAGTTACATTTTCCATTAATTTACAGTAACACAGTTTAACTCCGATACCCGAGACCGTTGACCTGGGTAAGATGTAATGCTAAGCGCTCGTTTAGGTTAAGATGCCCCCAATAGTCATTACTGTTTAAAAAGCCTGCGACAAGAAGGAGCTACCTGATCCTCTGGGCTTAGACTAAGGTTTCATTTAGCTGAAGCAGTTGTTAAGTGAGGTGAAACAAAGCTCTTCTGCCTTTTACTGTCATCTCTCACTCATTTAAACATCATCCTTGAATGCAGCGGAGAGATAATTAAGGCAAAACTTACAAGATAAACTACACTTTGTGTCAAATGGAAATGGTGCAGATCAAATCTGTGAACTTAGGAGGGTCAATTTGTAGCTCAATCATCTATAAAAAAAAAAATAAATCTGTATCCGGATCAGGCTACGCTGCACACACAACACACACATAGTAGAACATGTACTGAAAGAAAGCTGCTGAAGACCATTACAAATGCATCGTTCTGGGCCAGAGGAACTACCCAAGCCTTGCTCCCCACAAGCTGTTTGAGCAGAGGAACTACCAAAGCCTCTTTCCCTGGAAGTTTCTCTTTCAAAGCAACAGGGTTGCGAGACAACCCAAAAGGACCTTACAGGAGAGAGAGCAGCTGAGCTGCTACAAACCACGATTCTGTGAACAACTGACCTGCTGCAAGCTCAGACTTAAAGCCTTCTTCAAGGACACTCTCTACTTCAAGCACTGGGGCTCCTCCACCGCGCACACTCATCCTCACTTGTATTCCCCTTGCTCCTCTGAACCTTAACGTTTTCAGACAAGATGGTGTGAATCTTCTTGGCCCTTGGCATTCCCATCTTGCATTCAAGCCAAAACTTACATCAAGTGATAAAAAATAATACCAAACAGCAGAGAAAAGAAAAAAAATAAAAAGAGAATGAAAGCCAGATGAAGTATTAAACCTTTGGCTGAAGGCAAGCGAGTAGGTTTATCTACATCCTTGACAATTGGTTTTGTCATGATTTAATAACTCGGGCGTTATCCCTTCTGGTTGTTCCCTCTTCAGTCCCGTAACAGGTCACACCCAAGCCTTAAAGAAACGAATGAACGATGCTATATTTGCACTCTGCCCTCAGACATCTTCTAGTTCATCCTTTAGCATGATCAACTTCATAAGAGCAAGAGGTCTATTGATTTTCATGTAATACAAGAAAATATTACATTTGCTTAATTGTTACACAGTGAGATCATTGAGCAAGAAATCAAGTCTCTATTTAATGCTGCAAGCAGCGCAGCATCGCGGTAATCAATAGGGTAGTTTGTCAAAGATGTTCTCTAAGGAGACCTGCCCATCGCCGTATGGACAAGGAGTCACGTTGCCTGCCTTTATTGAAAAACAGGTAAGCAAAGTCAGCAGTACCCATTATCAGAAATCAAACGAGCTGCAGCCAGTGGAGGTGCAACTCCAATGAAGAGCTGTATTTATAGTCTGGTAATTAAAAACCATTTTATCAACCTCGCGTTGAGACTAAACCTTTACGGCGAGGTATTGACGAGATCCGTGGCAATGAATGAGCAGTATTTGACTTTAAACTTAGGAGCTGCAGTTATTTAACTTCGCCCCATACGGCAAAAACCGGTCCGAGAAAAATCCTAACAATCATTTCTATTATTAATGAAGCTTCTTCTAGCAGCACCTCTTCATTTTTGAGACCCATTTAACTTGTGCCAAGCGTATTCTCCGAAATTAAACACAGCGGCGCGAGCGCTTCTCTGATTAAAATGTTATTGAGTGTTGCTTTTAGAAAAGCCACATGTATTGCTTCATTAAGTGGGAAACAGTTCTATTATCTGGAATTAAGTTAAAAAAAAACCCCACAAAAGTATTTAAATGAAATTATACTGTAGTCGTGGCTCGATAATCATTTATTTAGGAATAGCTATTGGCCTCCAAAACGAGTGCCTACCCATTATGCATTTATCTTCCTACTTCTGAAAATTAGTAACCACCTTCTGTCGCCAGATGTGGGATAAAAAACATTATTTGTTGGCACTAAAACTAAGCGCCTGTAATATTTCCTGTACAGGTGCTTCTGTTTGAACTTACTATCCAATAATTCCCTATTTTCTCCATCCAAATAATTCCCTAAAAGCTTTTTTTGTTGCCCGGGTTTCCGATGGAATTTCAGTCATTGCATCACTGTACGAGCCCGTTACAGCTGGAGAAATCACTTACTCTGCAGCAAAAAAAAATGATGGCAATATTCAGCTGGTTCTCTTGTATTAATTCAAAATAGCAGTGATTTGTAAATTACTGCAGTGGACTAAATCTTTTCGTTTACTTAGGTGTTGTTACTTACCTCTAAAGCAACTGAAAGAAAAAGAAGTATTAATGCAGATATCTAGAGTCGAAGAACTGCAAAAGATCCAAGCGTAAACCAGATTTCAACTCTTTTATTTTAAAAGCATTTGAAGAGATGTGATACAGCCGTTTTTCACTTCTTAAGGTGGTATTTCTCCCAAGTCTTCCGGGCAATTGCCAAGTCAGTGCCACGGATTCCTTCAAACATCCCTGCAGCTGCGACAATTAATGCCTTAGGAAACACCTCATCGAGAGCCTAAACCCGAACAGCTCCAATCTTTTCAGAGACAGTCTGAAAACAGCTGGTGCATTCACAGTTTCCTTGCCCAGACACTACAAGGCAGCTCTCCAGGTCACCAGTTTGTGCAGCGGTGCTGGTCACCGACTGCCATAAATTCTAACACCCTTAGAAACATTAATTCTTCTCTCAAGATTGCTACTTTTTCAACTTTACTGACCTCTGCCAAAACAAATCTCTTAGGACCAAAAAGTCCACAAAGCGTTCTGAAGACAGCATGTTAATAAAAACCCAAGAAGTTGCCTTCAGCTCTTTTTAGTCAAAGGGAGTAGATCTTTGGAGCGGCCGTAAACCCAGAAACCCACCAAATGACAGGTACTCGAGGGCGTGATTTCAGTACATGGCGCCTTCATCTTCTTTATTTAGAAAATAAATAGTAACTGGGCCATGACTCGTATGGACAGTCTCTGTGACACTGACAAAAAGCCAGGAGCCAATTCCATAGAGTAAAGTTGGGATGCCTAAGAAAAGATAAAAACACGTTACACACCGAAACAGCGAGCCAGGAAAATTCAAACCACCTATTCATAGCAAAGAAGAATGACTCCGAAATGAAAGGAGAGCAAAAGCATTCCTGTTGCAGCTGCCTTATTAACCTTTTGCCTTTACTGAAATGCTTACAAGGAGCTGTCAGAACATACCCCACTTCTTGTGGATCGAGCACGCACAAATCAGAAAGCAGCTTAAAAAAAAAAGCAGCAAATACGCAGGAATTTGGGGGAAAACAACAGCAAGCAGGAGGATAGCAGCATGGAAGTGCAACACGGTCACGTACACAGCCTGATTTCCACAGATTAAAGGAAAATAATATACATATGAACCCTAAAATGCAAACTCCCTGGGCATCCCTGTAGTCACCCCTTCAGAGTTTGTGTGTCAAGAGCAGAAAGAAGGAAAACAGGCAGTGACTTCACGGATCAATGTGAAGCTGCTCCTGGGAAAATCAGATCAATAGTCGAGACTCCAACAAAACTGGAATGAGTAGAAAGGTGTTTCTATAAAAAACACCATCATTTTAGCACTGCCAAGGTACCCAGCTATGAGGGAAAATGGTATTTTACTTCATAGAGGGGGAAAACAGAGGTGGATTTAGGCCTGGAATTCAGTAGGGTACAGAAACACTGTATTTAACATGCTTGAAGTTACCCAAGCACTTAAACTACATTCTCTGAAGACAGAAAGGAGTTGGCTTTCTCATCACACTCACTGATGATTTACATCTGAACCATGCTGGGTAGCTGCAAGAAAGATGGGGGAGATAAAAGGTTTGACTATGTGGGGGGGGGGGGGGAGAAAATCAGATATGAAGTTATTATTAAGAAATCAATCCTTGCGATTGTATTTTCTCACTCTTGTCAGTTGGGAAGATCAAAAAATGAAGACTGGCAGATGTGGCTTGTAAAAAGTCACCAAAGACCCACCAAGGAGGTTTACTTTGTAAAATGAAATATGAAAATAAGAACTGGATGAAATTAGTTAGGACTGCCACCCTTTAAAGAAGTGTTGTATACGTATGTTACCTCTTGAATACCAATGTATTTCAAAACTTAGACCCAAGTCCATTTTTACATTCGCAAGGCACGGGCAGAGTGATTTTATTTATAAGCATTTATATTCAGCAGCGCTTGAGGATCGAGCACGGTCCGAGTCCTCCACTACCTTCGGCTTTGCCTCCCTGTTAAGATGCAAAAAACGATCGCAGGTGCTTTCTAAGAAACTGTGTTGCTCGTGTGCTTGCTTAAAGGACAGAATTTCGTCCACGGGAAGGTGACATTGATTTTTAGAATGGAAACCGGCCCATCCCAACTGATGTCGGCCACGTAAGAAGCGCTGGCGCGTTTGCTTCCAGGCGGTTCAATTTTTTCTCTCTCGCCACCGGACAGAAAAAAAGCAACTCGGTCAGCACCCCGACGAGGATCGATTTACAGCTCTGCGCTCGCACAGCTCGGGCATTTCGTGTTTCCTGTTCCGT
>JANHFX010012376.1:0-34236 GCA_027560015.1 Chloroceryle amazona
GGTGGGGGACGAGCACCTCGGGCCTTGCGGCGGCGGCGGCTGCGCACGCCCCGGCCGAGGGGGCGAGGGCCGAGAAGCGGAGGGGGTCTCTAAAGCGTTCAGCGCTTCCCGCAGGCACCGAGGTTTGGCTCCGATGCCTCACCGTCCCTCGGTCCCGGGGCGGGGGCGGTGGAGGTGGATCCCCCCGCTTCGGGAATGGCCACCCTCAGCAGCCGTTGGGGTGGGGGGTTACCCCTCTCTACACGGGCAAGCCGCACTCCTCGGTGCAGTTCCTGCGAAGCCGTCCCCAGGGGCAGGTGGGGCGGTTGACAAGGGTGGCAGAGCGCACGAGGAGCAAAGTGGGCAGCAGCGAGATGAAAGTCGGCGTTCTCCCTTTGTGCGGTTCAGGCCTGTGGGTTAACTTGCTGGAGTTTGGTGTAGTTGGCCGTTTTTCTAGGGTGAGTGGTACCTTTCCGTACTGGACCAGTTCTCTGCTGGTGCTGCACAGCTTGGGCCTGCTGCCTGCATCGGGGTCAGCACGGAGGCTGTTCCCTCCTCTTGCCGGGGTTGTGCCCGCTGCGGGGGCGGTGGGTCCTTCTGACCCCATGAACTGCTGATAAGAGCTGGTGTGTGGGCAGCAGCACCAGGGTTGGCAGAACTAAGGACAGGCAGAGGTTGCGCAGTTGTTGACAAGTGGGAGTTGACTGTCTCTCGTTGGTGTCCCCATCGCCGTCGAGTGGTTTGGTGCTGCGTGTGCAGATTGAGACCCCAGAAGATGGATGTGAGCTGGCATGGTTTCTCCTAGGGCTGGGGATACGAGTTGTTGGACAGCCCAGTGGTTTCTGCAGCTCATGTGGTGTGCAGCCAGTCGAGTAGTTTGAGAGGTGGAGGCACTCCAGAGCCACTGGTTAGTCGCTCTGAAATAACATGTCCTCCATGGTGCCAGCTTTTAATGTGATAGGAGTGTGTGCCATGTCTGCAGAACAAGGCTGAAGCAGCCTGTTCAAACTCTATGCAATGACTGTTCCGCAGAGGCGGCTCTTGTCACTGTTGGCCTGCTTTAAACTGATGGTAAATTAGAGGCTTCATGTCCATTACAATTTTAAGTGATCTTTCCCCTCCTCTCTCCTGACTTTGGTTTTTGAACGTGAACGTAGTGTCCAGAAGTCATGAAATAGAAACCAGTTGCTGTTGTCTGAGTAATTGTGACATTCAGCTTGCAAATTGATCTGTGTTTACAATACTTTAATCACAGTGGCTTTGACCAATAGGAGTGAGACTTTGTTTTCTGGGTGGCAAAGGAAAAGCTGTGGTTGGATTTGCCTTTTTTGTTTTAATCCCAGTCACTAGTATCTGATATGATCAATGTGTATTGATCATGATGTAATCACAGTCTGAATAGCTGATGTGCTTTATGCTTAGCTTTCTTAGGCAGAGTTTTTACATGTCAGTATCTGATTTTGTGGTTTGTTGTTTTTTTTTTTTTTTTTTTTTCCTGAGCCCTTCCTTACCACAGAACACTCAGTAATCAGGAATGTTCTTGCTTCTCTTTCTCTTTCTCCTCCCCTCTCTGTTCCCTGGCCCCAGAATGAATGAAATGAACTTGAGTCCTGTAGGGATGGAGCAGCTGACCTCATCATCTGTGAGCAACGCCCTGCCAGTCTCAGGGAGTCACTTGGGATTGGCAGCTTCACCCACTCACAACGCCATACCAGCACCAGGTAATGGGGAGGGGCCCTACACAAAGGGTATTTCAGCTCACACTGTGTTTTACTGTCATGGAATGTTCATAACTGGGTAGCAGTGCTTGCTCTGAAATCAGGTTGTGTTTTATCGGGTAATGAGGTGATGTAGAACTGGGGAAGGGTAGACCATAAACCAGTGCTTAGGAAGGCAAACCAAAAGGGATGTGTGCTTACCAGGCTTTTGCCTTAATGGCAGTCTTGTTTTGTTCTGATGGGATGGTTTGCCCTCTGGGTGGGTGGTAGAAGAATCCTTTGAAATACAAATTGTAACTGTAAATCTGTCTCCATCTAGGTCTGTCTTCACTCAGGTAACAATGATTTTCACCTGTAAAGCCTCTCAGTTCTGTGATAACTGGGATCCTTTCTTTGGTGGTTGCCACCCTGCTTTGACAGCATCACACTGTACTTTCATAGGGAGCTCCCGGGGAACTAGTAAAGTCTTTGTTAGCTTGTGTGTTCATAAGCTCAAGTAGTTCCATTGAATTTAAACGGGCTTTTTCTTTTGCAGGCTTGCCTGTTGCAATTCCAAACTTGGGCCCCTCCTTGAGTTCCTTGCCCTCTGCTTTGTCTCTGATGCTCCCAATGGGTATTGGGGATCGAGGAGTGATGTGTGGTATACCAGAGAGAAACTACACCCTACCTCCCCCCCCATACCCTCACCTGGAGAGCAGCTATTTCAGACACATTCTACCTGGTAAGTGGTCTGGTGCTGATGGATGGGAACAGAGAGAAGTTGTTTTAAGAGTCACCTGTTTCTGTCCTGAAGCAGGCAAGAACAACTGACTGCTTTGCAGATCTGTAAATTCCCTGAGTTTGCCTGGAGTCTGTTGTGTCATTTACACACCTTTGTTTTCAGGTCTCTGTTGCTATACATGTGTACAAAGAGAATTGCATCCTTCAGCCTTTGTGAGCTATTTCTTGAGAATGAAAAATTATGCCTAAAATGCGAAGAACCTCTTTCTGATTCAGTCTTGGTCCTGAGGAATGTAGGTTAAATGCTGCCGGAAACTTGGCCGTTTGAGTTTGACAGATGACTAGAGACTTGCCCTGTTGAGTGGAATATCTGTATTTGTCAAACGATACTTTAACAGGAGTGCTGGGTTGGCCTATGTTTGTGAGCCATGTTTTAGAATTAGTGGGCTTTAACTGGGAATTATGTAAAGAACATGCCTTCAGGGATCTAGGTCTTAACGTATCGTGCTGTGATGATGGAGTATTTTTGTTCAAGATTTGAAAACTGGTGTCATCTCACTCTCTTCCCCTTCTCCCTGTCATTCTACCAGGTATCTTATCTTACTTGGCTGACAGACCTCCACCTCAGTACATCCATCCCAATGCTATAAATGTTGATAGCAATCCAGCATTGTCAGTCTCCAGCAATCCCTCGGCCCTAGATCCCTACCAGCCCAGTGGAACCGTGGGGCTGGAACCAGGGATTGTCTCCATGGACTCCCGCACAGTGAATACGCATGGTGCTCAAAATCTGCATCCTAGTGACAGCCATGAGGTAGCGCTGGATACTACAATCACTATGGAGAGCGTTTCAAGGGTGACCAGCCCCATCTCTACAGATGGGATGACAGAGGAGCTTACAATGGATGATGTAGCCGGGGACCATTCACAGATCCCGAACGGCTCCCGGAGCCACGAACCTTTAGCCGTAGATACAGTGGGGAGTAACTTGACGCCAGACGCTGTGGGACATGGTGGTGTCATTCCCATTCACGGTAGCACTTTGGAACTCCCTGTTGTCATGGAGCCTGACCACATCGCCGGGCGGGTGACAGGAATATCAGACAGCACACTAAATGACTCCATTCATACTGTGGCCATGAGCACCAACTCTGTGAGTGTGGCGCTCTCTACCTCACACAACCTCGCTTCCCTGGACTCGGTAGCTTTGCACGAAGTGGGCCTCAGCCTTGAGCCAGTGGCAGTGTCTTCCATCAATCAGGAAGTAGCCATGGGGCCAAGTCATGTGGATGTGTCTGCAGACAATCTTGCCTTCGTACCATCCTCTCTGCAAATAGAAGACTCCAATTCAAACAAGGAGAACATGGCAACCTTGTTTACCATATGTGAGTGAGCGTTTCCTGCTTTCCTGGGGTAGGGTTTGCTATGTAGCTGTTCTCTGGTGGGACGACAGGACTCATGTTGCCAGACTTACAGATTTCTGGTGAAAGAAACTTAGTTATTGTTTAACAAGTCCACAGATTTTGGAACATCTGCAGTGGCAGATGAACTGTGCTGAAATGGCACTCCTTAGAAGTAGCCATAATAGGATGTTTTAGCATTATTCTCTCTGTATCCGTCTCCTGTGTTGCCTTGAGGATGGGAGCTGCGTTCTTTACGAACCTCTTGCCTTTTGTGGATATGCTGATACTGTCCTTTGCGATGAGACTTTTGTTTTTTAAGGTCACTTTACAAATTACTCTTCTTGATCCATTAAAAAAAGCATGGCAAACACCACCACAAGCCATACGTTTCATCCAGTGGGCATATCTGTTGAGTATGACATGATGTGATTCTGCAGAATTTTTATTAAACCATGATGAATCATTGTGAAAATGTTATCCTCAACAGCACCTGCTGAGAAGAAAGAGCAGAGAGGGAGGGATGTTTATAATATTTCTAATTATTCTCCTCAGAGGCCTTCAATCCAGAGCTTAGTTTATCCCCAAGGAAGGGAGGAACACAGGAGACTGTACATTGTTCAAGGAGTGGTGTCTGAGAACTGTGAAGTTCTCTTTTGCTGGTACAGGGATTTGAACTTCCACCCATAGCATGTCTGGCTTCCCGACACTGAAGCACATACATCTTTTTATATCCAGTTTTATTGTCACAGTAGTACTGCTGAGTGCTGCTCTTGCACACAATCTGGTCCTTCAACTGCCAGACCCTTATGACAAGATTTGTCTGCAGAACATTTTTGAAGAAATGGCAAGGAAAAGTGTCTTGGTTAGCAACTGGAGAGGTACAGTTTAGTGCAAAGTGTCTAGTCACACATCTGAATGGAAACTTTTATTCTGTGAAATCGCCTCTCTTATTCACCTGAATGGGATGCAATGTGCCAGCTTATTGTCACTACGCTTAAAATAGTCCTAAACTTTCCAGGTTTCCAGGTTGATGTTCCCAATTAGTAGGATGTTACAGTGGCTATTGCATGCCTTAGTGCTTTCGAGTGATTTGCAGAATAGGGTTTTGACTTCTGAAGGTTTAAATTTTAACTTGTTGTTTTTAAACTTCTCTTGAATAAAAGACGAGTTTGTGTCCAGACAGGTGACAGGAGGAGGAGCTGTTAGTTTAGAGCCTCTTGGTGATTTCTCCTCACTGAAAAGGCAGGAGTTGGGGCCATTTCTGAAAAACTTTTTTACTCTGTTTTGAAGCAGGAAGAAACAAGTGTGCCTTTGCTACAGTCCTAAATGTTTGTGAAACTTTGAAGTAGCCCCTTCTTCTGGTCATCTTTGCGTAACAGTTCTGGGTACTCAAACCAGACGTAATCACTACATGTGTTGTTTTGGACTTTTCGTGGGGTTTTTTTGGCCTTGTTTGGCAAGGACAGGAATGGAATGGAAGTGGTGTATTTCACTTCCTGTAGAAGGATATTGGGTTTATTTCAACTTTTAAAAAATGTATGAATCCCTAAACACTTCTAAGTGGACGTGTGACATGCCTAAAACTTGCTTTTTTCCCTCACTGCCTCTCCTTAGCACTAGTCCACAGCCCCATAGGGGTGTGTACTAGGCAATGCTTAAAAACAACTATTCCAAGTAGTGTTTCTCCTTACTCGGGTCTGGTGGTTGTCTTTGCTTTACTCCTACCTGTGTCATCTGTGCACATAAAGCAGTACTTGTATAGGCTCTATCTAAGAGTTTTCTGAGAACCTTCCTATCTGTAATTGTGTTCTTGCTCAAACTGCACTTTGTATGGGGTCAGATGCTGGTACTCTAATGTATGGAGGGAGTGTCCCAAAAATCTCTGTAAACAAGTAATAATGAAGCTGCTGTTTATGCCTGCCGATGACTACTACTGTGGTAGGTCTTTTGCACTGGAGTTGGGCCATCAAAAAGCTAAAGAAAGTCTTTGTGGAGATCCTGCTTAATTAGCTGATCATCTTTCTTCAGAAGGATTTATCGGGAGGGTGATTACTGAGTAGGTGTTGGTTGCTCCATTCATAGATAATTAAAATGACATAGTTTTCTAGATGAGAGCATTTTATGCTTTTTCTCAAATTTATTGGACTGAGGACTTTCAGTGGTTTATTTTTTAGCAGTGCTTGTACAGAATGACAGATTGGTAAAGTGATGCTATGATGCTTTGTGGGCTTTTGTTTGTGTTTCATTCAGTGCCATCCCTTGGAGCTGTACTGTATGAGTTTATTGGGGTGGATCCTTCAAAAGCAGCAGTGAGTTCAGGTTTTTGCTGCCATGAAGATTTGCACATTGTCTGAATTTAAGTGGAGATAAGGGGATTTGTGGCTTGAGATTGGAAATTTTTTCCGAAGACCTTGTTGTCCCTTTGTTTGAATATTCTTGAGGTTCTACATGCTAGAAAACTTATGTGTTCCTGGTGAATTCCAAAAGCATAACCAATTAGAAAGTGTTTGATTTGGTGTGGCTTGGATTTTTCTGCCCATAATATTTCACTTGTGACTGGGGAGAAAATGGCTGTTCCATCATCTGTTACTGCCAGCTCCAGGGAGACTGCCATCCATTTGCAGTGGTTTTGATGAAGGGTGGGCTCTGTCCCATTACTAGATTACCCCCGTAGGGGTAGTCTAGACTAGGTGATTTTCCATCAGGAAGGCAGGTGGAGATCCATGTGTTTGATCTGAATTGAATGGGAACAGTGACATGTGCGTCAGTGCCCATCTGACTAATATGGCTTGTATTCTTCTGAGTAAAGGCTACTAAAGCAGACAAGTTAAACCAGATAGAAGCCAGCTTTGGTGGGAGCTGTGCTGAACTGCACTGCTACGGAGCCGATTGCACTGTGGGGGCTGTTGCATCATTTTAATCCCTGTTGTCCCATCTCCTCTCTGCAGGGTGCACACTGTGTGACAAGGCATATCCATCAGACTGCCCAGATCACGGGCCTGTCACCTTTGTCCCTGACACCCCGATAGAGAGCCGAGCCAGGCTTTCTCTCCCTAAGCAGCTTGTCCTCCGGCAGTCCATCATGGGAGCTGAAGCGGGTAAGAATCAAACTACTCCATAGTTCTATGCGGCAGTTTAAAATACACTCACTTCCTGAAATCCCAAACGGTAGGGATTTTAATGTGGCAAAGAAACACTGCAGTAGAGGGGTGGTTCTCTCTTCTGTAATAACCCTGACCGACATTGTGCAAGAGCTTCTCGTCCTCTGGTTACTGCTTAGACTTCAGCTAGACTCTAGGGGTGCTGCCACAGAGTGTTACTGAAACACTTCATAAGGTCAAACACATGCAAGGTATGGTGTTTATTTTTATCGTGTGCTAAAGAGCCCGGGCACAGCTTTGATTTACAGCAATTGCAGTCTGGGGGAAGATAAGTTAGAAATAATGGAGGAGATTCTGTCTGCTTGTTCATCAGCTTGGTTTGCTACCTGTGAGTCTTCTGGATGCTCTCATTGGAGTTTTGATCACGAGTGCCTCTTTTTTTTCCCCTCCCTCGATTTACATTTGGCATGTAGACTGTGACCTTGTCACTGGATGTGGACCTTGTCACTGTATTTCACGCCATTGTCACCTGGAAATCGGAGAGTACAGTGCAATACCCTAAGGATCTGAAGGCTAGAGAAAGAATGTGATTATTGGCTTGCTTAGTGATGCTGCTTGTTGAGAGTGGATTACACCTGTTCTTTTCAAGCTGCACTAGTTTCCAGTTTATTCCTAAAAGCTATTCAGTGTATTCATGTAGACCTCTCTCTATATATAAATGTTTAATAATAAATAATATACACGCAGGAATCCCTCTGCCCATGACAGAAATACAGCTGCCTCTGGGGAGAAATGCAGAAGCTGCTTAACAATGCCCAGCAACAATTCTGGAAATTCCTGGGGATTAGGTAGGCAAAATGTAGTTACTGAAACTAGTATTTTCTGCTTCTGCAGAAAGTGCCATGAAAACTTTAATTGGTACCAGTGGCTAGGATCTTAGTTTTATAGCTTCCTGAAGAGTAAATTACATGCTTTTGACAAAGAGAATAAATATTTGTAATTACAACAAAGCGGCTCCCAATAGTGTCATGTGGTGGTGGTGGTTCTTGTCTCTGCCTTAGGTGTGTTTTATATGTGAAGTAGAAGCTTTCATGATCTTATGCCTAGATATTACCCCTGGAGCATTACCTCATAAATCTCCCACCTCTTTGTTATGCATGATTAGTTGTTTAAGTAATTGATTTCTGCAGATTTTGGTCTTCTACTGATAGGTGTGTGGACACGAGAAACCATTCCTGTAAGGACTTGTTTTGGACCTTTGATTGGGCAGCAGAGCCATTCTCTGGAGGTGGCCGACTGGACAGACAAAGCAGCTAGTCACGTCTGGAAGGTCAGTGGATGTTGTTACGGCTCACAGAGTCTGCAGGCATGTCTTCCTTCATCTGGTGATAGCCACCACATGACACGGCAGCTTTAACATCATCATCCTTGCCAAAAATCAAAATGAATGTGGTTTGATTGTTTAATGCTGAATGTCAGCACAGCAGTGGTGTATGGCAGGTAATATGCTGGTGATCAGTCCTGAAGGACAATGAACTTTTTTAATGACCTTTCTCTTAAAGGGCTGTATCTGATTTCCAGCATTTGTGTGGAGTTGCAGCAGAGGTTGTATATGAATTGCTAGGCAGCTCTTGTTTGTTTCTTTTGTGTCGTCATTTGTTGAAAGTTCCCCCAGGTGATAAATGATACATTTTAAGAAAGCTGCTTTAAAGATTTCTTTTTTCACATCAATTCATGTTGAGGAAGTAAAAATGACCTATATAAATAAAACATTTACTGTTTGCCCAGATAATATTTTCCACAAGACTTGGCTTGTAAGAAAAGCAGCCAAATACACTTCTGCTGGGAGCTAAAGGTGATGTGTGGGAAAGATGCTGATAAACCTCTTGGGTAGCAGAGAGGTCAAGATTCCTTTGTGAAGGGGAAAGTGAGGAGTAAGAGCGGGGCTGTGGTCTTGGCAATGGCAATAGAGACCTCCTGGCTTGTTATAGGTAAAAAAAAAATCCTCTCTTAAAGCAAGCATCTGGCTTTCACTGCATTGGTTGCTGTGTTTTTCGTCCTAAGATTGCATTTGTTTTTCCTGGTAGATCTATCACAGTGGTGTCCTGGAGTTCTGCATCATTACAACTGATGAAAATGAATGCAACTGGATGATGTTTGTACGCAAAGCCAGGTGAGAACTACCTGTACTGAACTGAGTAGCTTGGAGTCTTGAGCTGCGGGCTGTGCTGGAGAATGTGCACTGCTGCACTGGCTGCAATGGTAATGAGCTCGGGGCCGTGGGACCTTCGGGAGTGACATAGGCATCTTGGACTGGTGGGAAGAATGAAACAGGGCATGCAGTGGAGAATGTTACAGCGGAACCAACACACATGCTGTAGTAAACCCGCCCCAGACTTGCCTGTATACTTTGTTTCCCTCAATCTCAGGGGAACATCTTGAGTACTGTGTCCGGTTTTGGGCACTGCAGTATAAGAAAGACATTGAGGTGCTGGAGCGGGTCCAGAGAAGGGCAACAAAGCTGGTGAGGAATTTGAAAAGCATGCCTTATGAGGAGAGGCTGAGGGAACTGGGCTTGTTTAGTCTTAAGAAAAGGAGCCGGTGGGGAGATCTCATCCCTCTCTACAGCTGCCTGAAAGGAGGTTGTAGAGAGGTGGGTGTTGGTCTCTTCTCCCAGGTCACAGTTGATAGGACAAGAGGAAATGGCATCGAATTGTGCCAGGGGAGGTTTAGTTTGGACATTAGGGAAAATTTCTATACTGGAAGGGTTATCAAACACTGAACAGGCTGCCCAGGGGAGTGGCTGAATCACAATCCCTGGATGTATTTGAAAGGTGTCTAGACGTGGTACTCAAGGATATGGTGTAGTAGTGGCCCTGGCAGAGTTAGTTAATGGTTGGGCTTGTTGATCTTAAAAGTCTTTTCCAATCACAGCGATTCCGTGATTCTGTGAAAGCTTTAAACCAGGTTCTTTTCATATTAGCTTATTGTGTATTACTGGCTTCCCTCTGCCCCATTCCTTCTGGATACATCTGTGAAGATGATGTTGCATATCTTTAATACTTTATTAGCGAAGTGTCCCTGGGTGGTTCTGGCCAACTTCCAAGCTCTTACAGCTCACAAGAGGTATCCTTTTTAGTCTTTCTGGAGTCTGTGATGAAAACTAGCCAGACTGGCTTCACTAATGCTCCATACATGGTCCACTGAGAAGGCCGAACCTTTCCTGTTGCTCTGTGACATAAAGCAGGTTTCTCCTGCAGTTCATTTTATTGCTCCCATGTGCAGGAGTCAAGAAGTTAATGCTTGACTTTACAGTGCAGTGGGGCAGAGTTTTCGCTGGTTTCAGATACTGGGAATGAATATATGCAAGATACAGCTTCAGAAGATAAATTATCCCATCTTGGAAATGCTTTTCAAGAGTTTATTTTTAAAGATAATTTTGCTTTAAGACTTCACTGATAACTTATTTCCCCCTCCTTATTTCTCTGTTTCTTAAGGGGATTAATAGGAAAAAGAAAAAAAATGTAAAAAAAAAATATAGTTTTGTAAGAGATTTCTCTCAGTCCACTCCCATGTCTATTAATAATTTTCTCAGCAAAATACCACAGTGGTGTGAAAAAATGTATAATTTGGTGGAGCAGATTGGCTCTCAAGGTCCAGTTTTCCTTTCCTTTACTAAAGAAGGACAGAAGTGACAGACATGAAAGGTCTTATAACGTGCTGACAAGCGTTTTGATTCTTGCATTACCTACTTACACAAATTTTCCTCTATTCTTTTTTCTCTCAAAGAAATCATTATTTCTGGAGAGCTTTTTTTCCTAACTGTCATTATTGCCATAGGAACCGGGAAGAGCAGAATCTGGTAGCTTATCCTCATGATGGAAAAATTTACTTTTGCACCTCTCGGGACATCCCACCTGAACACGAACTTCTCTTTTATTACAGTCGGGACTATGCACAACAGCTTGGTAAGTGCGTGCTCATCTTTGTTGGCTTTGTAGGGAGTACTCAGCTTGAATTCCCTTTTAGTGCCATCTCTGGGAACCATGACTTGGGAGCACATCACGTTCCTTCTCAGTTCCTAGGGGTGCAAGTCATAGTTTCCTTTTAGATTTCATGACCATAGGAGTACCATTGTTCTAAAAGAGAGGTTTCACTAATTCCACTGATCAGGAGTAAAAGATGACAGTTTCAAAACAAAACAGTTGGTTTTCTCCTGTTCATTCATCTGGTGCTATGGGAGTTTTGTTACCTGAAGATGTTCCTGTCCTCCCCAGCCTGTGGGTTTGATAATTCACGTTTGTTGGGTCTGTGCTCCAAACCATTCCAAAGTTTGGCCCTCCAAAACATTTGAAATGGCCACCTACAAGTTGAAATTCGGGCATTAGAGCTGAAAGGGGCAGGGGTGAATACCTCTGCCACTGGCTTGGTTGTCATAGACAAAGTGTTAACATGGGTCATGCTGTGTTAGGCCTTGCTATGCCTCATTAAAAGTGATGCTTTTGTTTCCAAAGGTGTCCCCGAGCACCCAGACGTGCACATCTGCCACTGCGGGAAGGAATGCGCTTCTTATGCGGACTTCAAGGCTCATTTGAGCAGCCATATTCACAACCACCTCCCCAGCCAGGGGCACAGCAGCAGCCACGGGCCAGGCCACGGCAAGGAAAGGAAGTGGAAGTGCTCTATGTGCCCCCAGGCTTTCATCTCCCCTTCCAAACTTCACGTTCACTTCATGGGGCACATGGGCATGAAGCCGCACAAGTGTGATTTCTGTAGCAAAGCTTTCAGTGATCCCAGCAACTTACGGACACACCTCAAGATACACACAGGTAAGGGTTGGGGACTTCATAGAGATGCCTGTGCTGGTAAAATACTGGGGCAGGACCAATATGCTGTTCTCTCTGTTCCCATGGCCGCTTGGCAAGGCATAGCTTGTGTCCATAAACCTAAGCTCTTAGAAACAGAGACTGATGGAATGTTTTGCATTGGAAAAGACCTGTAAAAATCATCTAGTCCAACCCCCCCTATAATGGGCTGTGACATCTTTCAATAGATCAGATCACTCAAAGCCTCATCCAATCGGACCTTGAACACTTCCAATGATGGGGCATCCACAGCTTCTCTGGGCAGCCTGTTCCAGTGTCTCACCACCCGAATCATAAAAAAAAAATATGTCTTCTTTATGTCCAATCTAAATCTATTCTCTTTTATTTTAAATCCATTGCCCCTTGTCCTGTTGTGTGGGCCTCCTCTGGACCTGCTCCAACAGGTCCATGTCTTTCTTTTACTGGGGACTCTAGAACTTGGACATACTACTCCAGGTGGTGTCTCAGAAGAGCAAAGTAGAGGGACAGAATCACATCTCTCAACCTGCTTTTCTAAGAATGGGCAGCATCCAGACTCTGTAGGAATGACCTCTAGACCTTGCTGACCCCCAACTATTGTCTGGACACTGCCTGAGAGAGGGCTGGCTGATATGGTGTAGATACTTACAGAACAGCATGGAGACCTCTGTCCTGGCTGATTGTGCCATCTGTAAAAGAGCATTTGATGAGCTGAAGTTGATTACAGTTAGGAAGAAGTGTTGGCCTTCATCTGGGAGACAGAAACAGATTGGTGCTGGCAGCTATGATAAAACCAGGGGTCCTGTCTGCTCATAAGAAAAAGCCAGCTGACTTTGAGAGGTTTAAGGGGGACAGTCGTCCACTTAAATACAGGGCCAATATCTTTCCCATTTTTCCTACTTGAATTGTTTTTCATCTTAAGGAAATGACAGAAGACTGAAATTGGTGACTGTGGGGTCAGACTGCTGTGGATAAGGCTCTGCTCTGTCACTCATGAAAACTTGTCTAAATATCCTGTTGACTTCTGTGGGCATTTGGGTGCCAGTAGAGGCTTTGGGGATTAAGGGATAATTGCCAGCAGGTCAATGAATGAGCACTAGAAAAGGAAAGCAAAATACTGAAAGATTTTTCAGCTGTGTAAGAAGAGAGGAAATAGGAAAAGGTTTGGATTTAACAGAGTGAGGATAGGAGAGAGGAGGAAGGTCAGGTGCCAGAAAAAGGCACTGAGGAAATTTTTACCTTTTTTGTTTTGTTTCATTTTGTTTTCAGTAAGGTTAAAATAGCTACTGGGAATCATGCAATGCAAATCACAAAGCTGGAAAGAAAATAAAACTGGGAGTTCATTGGACTTGAGTCAAGCACAGGCGGCTGTGAGCTCAGTTGTGAGGAGTTTATTAATAACCTGACCGAGTACGAATATGGTGCACACCACCAGAGCATACTCAGTGGGATTAAGGATTCGGGTGGTATGCAGCTGTAGTCTGAATTCAGTGGCGTGCAGGGGTTTTGAACTACTTCTGGCAAAGAATAATGGAAGAACTACAGATAAGTGGGAAAATGGGATATAACATAGATGTTAGCAAAGAGCCAGTGAGCTTTATACCTGTGTGTTTGTTAGATAAGAGAACTTTTTCTAGACAAAGGCAATGCAGTGCATCAAAGGTGACTCTGCTTCGGTGAAGCATCAGCTACAGTTCCTGTGGGAAATGGGTGCACCTGGGGGATGCACTAGTGTACAGTGACTAGCTGGTTGCCATGGTAACTATTAAAAAGGAGGCTGCCATTATTTTTTCCCTCAAAAATTAATCTTGGATAAGCCCAGTCTTCTTGTTTTCCTGCATCTCTTGGCTGGAAAATGTACATGTCTACTGTTGATGTTTTGATGTGTAGAAGAGGGAGGCATAGTTGGTGTAGCCAAGAAGAAGAAAGTGTGTCTTACAGGAAAGGCTGCCGGACCACAAGCACTGGAAGAGGAGTGGTGTTTAGAAGGACAAAGTACAGAACTGTGCATCACATGAAGGGCTCAGCTGTTTGAAACAGTACCTTGATGTGGGGTTTTATTTTATTTTTTTTTTTGGCTTGTGGGCATGGGGTGGGGCATGAAAAGCTCTGGGAATGATAATGAAGTCAGATGCCTGTCTTTTGCATAGCTAAATCTAGACTGTAACTTGGGTAGGGCTTTATGCTAAGGCTGCAGGAACAGCAGGAGGAAATGGGTCCTGTTCACAAAGAATCTGCCTTTCTTCTGGGTACAGTTTTGTTTTCCAGAAGCGATCAGGCTCATTTGCTTACTGTATTTCTGTATTCTCTCACTGTCAAATTGTGGGTGTGCGTATGTATTCCTAGGCCAGAAGAATTACCGCTGTACCCTCTGTGACAAATCGTTCACCCAGAAGGCTCACCTGGAATCGCACATGGTCATCCACACAGGGGAGAAGAACCTGAAGTGCGATTACTGTGAAAAGCTGTTCATGCGGAGGCAGGACCTCAAGCAGCACGTACTCACGCATACGCAGTAAGTGATCTCAGAAGATGTGTTAGACTGGCCAGGGCACTAAATAATGAAGCTGAACAGCCCGAGAGAATCTCCAGTTCGCAGATAGTTTGGCCTGCAGGTTATAGGTTCATCCTCTACAAAGACAGAGAAGTTAAACTGGAAAAAACTCCTTGTTACTGACTGAATTTGTCCTATTTTAGTGTTCACAGTGTTTTAAACTCTAGCTGTGCACCTTGTCTTGTGAAATGGCATTCTGGAGTGCTCCTTGTCCTGAAGAGAGAGGGATTTAGTTGACTTACCTTTAGTAAACTGAGAGGACTGTTTTCGTGCCCCCATGACCATGAGAAAGCATAAACTTCTCAGTGCTGTTCTCACTGAGTAAGTAGCTCGTTTGTCACTCTCCCTCCCTGTTTGCACCAGAGGTGGGGTGCAGCCATTCCCAGCTCTTGCCTCCCCCCAGGTCTCTTGCTCTTCCTGCTGGGAGATGCCCACAGTCATGCTCTAGTTATGTGCAGGTCTTTCCCAGCACCTCAGGTCTCTGCCAGGCCAGATCTCTTTTTGCTATGAGAATTTCTCCAGCCTGTTAGGCTACTCTCAGTCCACGGTCCTCCCTTAAAGGCTGCTTGCCCAAAGCTAGTCCCTCTGCTTATTTGGTTTTCAGCATCTGGTTCTTGTACTCCCTTGGAATCAATTGCTGCTTCTGTCATGTTGCCTAGGAGACAGCATAGTACAGCTAGCATGACCAAGGCAGACAGACAGACTTGTTTTGCTCCTTGGAGCACTACTGCTGGGAGGTGTTTGCAGAGTCATCTACGGAATTTGACTGTTGTGATCTGGTAAGCCTCAGCTTGGCATTTACAGACTGAGGGATTTTTAACACTCAGAAGCTTTTTTGTTGTTGATGTGGTTTTGTTTGTTTGGTTTGGTTTGTTTTTTATCCCTCTCCCCATTCATGCAGGGCTGGAGACTAACCTTGCCACCATGGCAGTATCTCTGCCCTTGCCAAAACATGGAGCTTAAACAGTTTGGTCTTACTCAAAAAATAAACAAACAAACTGATCCATTGTAGAATTCTTTCTTCTTTATTTCTCACCAGTAAAGAAAAACAGTTAGGTGCAGGTTGCCATGCAGCAGGAGCAAACTGTAACTTTTTCATGTCTTGCAGAGAACGGCAGATCAAGTGCCCCAAGTGTGACAAGCTGTTTTTGAGGACAAATCACCTGAAGAAGCATCTCAATTCACATGAAGGAAAGAGGGACTATGTCTGTGAAAAATGTTCCAAGGCTTATCTAACCAAATATCACCTCACTCGCCACTTAAAAATATGTAAAGGTCCCACGTCCAGCCTGTCAGCCCCAGAGGAGGAAGAGGAGGAGGATTCAGAGGAGGAATTAATAGATTCTGTGAGGACTGAAGACTGTAGGATTAACAATGGAGTCTATTCAACAGGTGATGCCCTCTCTGGACACAAATAAAGAGGGAGGGAAATTTTCTTGGATGTTACAACTGGGGGAGGAGAACCCAAATTCTACCTTGTTTCCCCAGTCACCTCATCTATCAGATGAGTTTTCCCTGGGCTTTGGTCTCCGCACTACCACTGCTTGATGAACTCTGTAGCCACAATGCTGAATGAGAATGGATCATGCACGTAAAAGTGAAGAGTTGCTAAGAAGTAAATACAAGGCAAGATTTATTTTTTTTTTTCCACACACACTGTGCATATTTCTTTTCCAAATCACTCAGATTAATCCATCCAGTGCTGGGATATATGACACACCTTGCATAGCCCTTTGAGTAAAGAGCCACAACCAGAAATGTAGTCAGGTGATTGCAGTGGCCTGTAAGCCAACTGTCCTTAACTGCCCAAGCTGTGACGGGAAGAAATGAACAAAAACCTGGGGTGGGAGTTGATGCATTTTTCTTTCCAATACTTTTGCTCTCTGCCAAACTACATCCTTCAGTTTAAAAACTGTCAATGTTCAGGTTTCCTTCTAAACTAATAATTAAAAAGACAAATTTAAAAATAAATAAAAAGGCCCGTGAAATCAGCATTTGCAGGCAAAACAATTACCCCTCTACAGAAAATCAAGTGTTGGCAGTTGGAGAACAGTTAATTGCCTCTTTTGTCTGGTTCACTAGAAGATGGAGGCAGGTGAAGAGGTAAAACTGTATCTCTTCAGTAAGGAAGAGGCTTGCAGATGGTCAGAGAGTAGTTACAGTATATTTATTACATCTTGTGCTGTAAACCTTTTACCACCTGAGAGTGAGTGATGGGAGGGTTTGCTGCTAATATTATTTATGGAATGAAGATGTATTTCATTCTGTTGTTTTCTTTAAAAAAAATAAAACAGTGGCTCTTTTCTAATGGTCTTTTTTAAATATTTACACATTCTGAAAAAAAAAATTTCTTCTTTCTGATACTGATGCTAAGCAAAATAACACTACTTTTTCATCATCTGCTTCTCCCAGGCTTTCCTGGGACAAGGTAGGGGTAGGAGCACCCCCATGAACAGACACAGCTAAGAACTTGTCTTTAAAGCTTGCAAGGTTTGTTATGTGCTTCCTCTGGCTGTGCTGCGTAAGAAAAGCAAGTGGAGCTCTGTTGTCTTGACAATGGAGGTGGAGGGTCCATTGTGAAAAAGGCTCCAGTTCTTCCCCCTAAATGGCCTAAATTCAGCTGTACCTGTCCCACCATGCTCTATTTCTAGCACTCTGGGTTCTTCAAACCTGAAGAGGCATAAGGCTTGCCCTCTTGAGATTGGTGCATGAATAAAAAGCTCCAGAAAGACAGGCGGAGGGGTTTTTCTTAGGGGAAAAAACGTGCTGCTTGTAGTAACACAGCTTCTTCCTAAAACTAAAAGCAACTTAGAACTACAGTACCACAGATAGACACCACAGAAATTACTGCACTCAAAGAGCTTCTTAACATGAAGTATTTATTTCAAAGGAAAGCTTTGAAAAACTTGCAGCTTTGCAAGGGAGAGCACTTGACCAGAGGTGGTTCTGGTGCTTTCACCTTCCTAAGCTTCACAAAGGCAATTGTTCGTTTGTTGTCCACACCCTGTTCACTATTGCTTGGCAGAGAAAAGACTGAGGCAGGAATCCCACCACAGCCAAAATGCTCTCAGTTTCTGCAGAGCCATGAGAAGCACCTGTCACCAGACTAGAAACTGCTACATTGGATTTAGAAGGAGCCACTTAACTTCAAGGGACAGGAAGGAAACCTACAGCCTCTCTTTTCCACACCTGTAGTTTGTAGTGACACCACGTATCTGCTTCACCTTGCCAAAACAAGATAGTTACAGTGAGGTATGGTGAAAAGCAGTGGCAAGATCCTGTCAACTTACATGCACTGACACTACAGCTCCTCTGATACCAGCTGCTTTCATAGCCAGGGCACTTCTGCAGCAGCAGCACTTGTAACAGACACCTTCCAGTGTGCAGAGAGGGAAGCACTTCACCAGAGGGTAAGAGTATTATCATTTAACTTCTGTCCCAAGGTAAGGCACTTGGGTGTTTCATTTTAAATGGGAGGAAGTAATTTGATTGACATACCTTGATTAGGTTCCTGATGCTATAAACAAAGGTTAAAGTCAGGGGTTAGGCTGACAATATTCATCTGTGCCTTCAGGTGCCAGGTAGAAATGCCTGGGAGGAGTTAAGACCATGAGCACGTAGCCCAGAAGGCTTTCACTGGTGACAGTGACCAGCTGAGAACCCTACCCACATTTTGTGCCCTGAGAGCCTCCCATCCTCTTCTGAGCAGTAGCTCCTTATTTCAGATCAAATTCTTCTTATATATATAAAACATCAATAAGCTTCAGGTGTTGCGGAACCACAGAAGAGAAACCCTTGCTCTTGATGGCACAGAGCTGGGATATTTCTGGTCTGATACTGGTGAGCTCAGGTGGTACAAATACAGATTCTATTCAGGGACTCCAACTTGGTGCCCAATAAATACTCAAAAAAGTTACATAGAAAAACTTTTAAAATCTATTAGAAATCTGTAAATCTAGCCTCAAATCAAGGATAAATTCTCTATTTTCACTTGTAATTTCATTCAGCCTTTGTCTATTTATTACACAACTGCTGTCTGAAGTAATTTGCCCTTAGAAGACATTTAACTTATTTGCAATATTCCACAAGCTTCTGGTAGCAGCAGAATGATTTTCTTTTAGTGACAATTTCTTTTTAAATATCAACTTTTCACATGATAGTCCCTGTTTCAGGGATCATAATCTTGGGCAAAAGCCAGGAATAGAGGAAGAGAGAGACAGGAATAGAGCTTAACCACATCACCATGTTTCTTCGAGCAGACCACAAGACAAGCAATTTCTATGAACTCTCGCCAAACGAGGATTTCTAGAATATACGTTAGTCATAGTCCCATTAATTACTTAGATTATTTTTGACTTTTGGTCCATCACGATTCCATTGCTGTCTCCAAATCGTTGCTGCTACTGCTGGCTGTGGAGCTGGATGCCACAGAGCTGGCACCAGCCAGAACATGTCTCTCTCTGTTTCCAAAAACTTCATTCACTGCAACACAGACAGGTGATTGGTTACGTGTCACTGCTCCAGAGAGAAGTAGAGCAGGTATAGCACAGTGATGGAATGGAATGGTACAGTTTCAAAGCTTTTCCCCTTTCCACGAGTAGAGAGTTGAAGCTTACATGTTGGAACAGACTCCTTCATATGATGCTTAAATAAAGTCCTGTTATTTGTCCCCCAAGAGCATCTCTAGAGGTTTCCCTGTGCGTGATTCCCATACTTAAGCACTGTGAAATGGATGTGTTTTGTAGAGCAAAACATCAAGTTTAAATAATTCACTTCTGGTTTTAGTCTTTCTGGTTTCCACCAAGCTCTTAAAAGCCTTCTCCAAAAATTTAGTTACATGCAGCTAAAACAACCAATCAAAACCAGTCCTCAAATTTATCCCTACAAGTTCTCAAGAATGTGATACTTGATTACGCCTAGGAACATTAAGAAAAATTGAACATATAGCTATCAAAAGAAACCTGGTATTATACTTCAGCTACAAGAAAATAAATCACGTGGCAAAAGCAGATCTTTGAGTTAGAAAAAAAATCCATATTCTGAAGCTGAAACCATCAACACATGCAGTCTCGAGGTATTAAAAAAATATTATCCTAGAGTTTCTCTCAGAGCCACAATACATTACTGAATATACAAAGACACTCTGGGGGCAAGGGGAGAACCGCAAGGTTCAAAGAAATGAGAATGTTACCTGCAGAAATCTTGCTTATATCCCAAACACGCAGCCCTTCTCGCTCTCCTCCGAAGGCAAAAACAAAGGGGAAGTCAGGGCAGCAAGACGCGCAGAAGAGAACACCCTGGGAAGGTGGCAAGAAGGAAGAGGATTTAAAAAATAAAAAAACCCAAAACATCCTAGAATTAATTTATCATCTGAAAATCCTTTCACCAAGCAAGCGTTAATGGAAGCTCTCCAGGTTTCCTGAAACTTACTTTGTAAAGACACAAAATTAAAGAGCTGCTAATTACAAACAGTAGATTACGTCTGCACTGTAATGAGAATTATTTACCCAGAATAGACAGATGTAATTATTTTTCATTTCCTAAAAGTTGCTACATTAGGCAAAAGAAGATTTAGGGGGGGAAAAAAAAAACGACAAAAAACAAACTTGGCAAAAAAAAACAGGCTAGACAAAAAAAGAATAAACAGACATAGTTTACCTCTTTGGAATCAAGAAATTAATATTACTATACCATTTTCATATCTCTGGAATGGACTAAACTTGGTCTGTCTCCCAGGATATCCCAAATTTTCACGTATTTGTCAGCAGATGATGTCACAAGGCACCCTTTGATCTGACTGCTTAGTTGTAGCCCTGGAAGATGAAGAGTGCAGCAGTATGAGAGCACCACACAATTACTGTTCAACAGAGATAAGGATACATTCTGAAGCAAAGTCCTGAGAACAAACCCAGCATTCTCACACTAAACTGTGTTCCGGCACAAACCAGCAAAACGTTAATATGGGGCATATTCATATGCTCTCATTTTAGACATCTACTCAGGTGCTCAGGTTGCTTTTTAGAAGCTCCTATACTGATCAAATAATTGAAGTGGCCTAAAGGAAGCAGTGTGAAAACCTTCCCTTTTGTCATACCTAAGTCATCTCCAGGGTGAATGTCATGTAAAGAGGTAAACATAGTTTATATTCCTGGACTAGATTCCATAGTTTTAGTTCTTCCTCACCCAAAAAAACCAGATCTGTTTTGACACACTTATTCATGACACTCACTAAAAAAAGTTATTAAAATAACTTTGCTTACAGTGGCTTCCCAGCAGGGATTTGTTTCATGCACCAGCTACCCGTGATCACCATGCAAAATTCCTCTTTGTTAAGCAAGGACATCACCACCACCTCAGTCCTATCGGTTAAAGGCACCTTCCAAATGTCTTTGCCACTGGGGACAAATACAACACACAAGAGTTTACCTGACACCTCTTCATCGTGGGCTTTCAGAGTGAACAGTGGCTTATCAGAACGAGCATCCAGACAGTACACGAAGCCATCGTCTGTGCTTGCCTAAGGAAACCACAACATTTTAAAAACAAACAGCCATAATCACTCACCTGGGAAAAAGCTCCTATGAAATAATAACCACCCTCGAGTAAACCCCAGTGACTGGAGAGTTCTAGTACTTCTCCATGGGCATGTTCCACACATGTGTAGACACAGGTCTGCATCCCCAAAGCCAGACTCCATCCAGCTGGTGCCCGAGCTATTCTATGCACCTAAACTCTGCTGCATTGACTAACACGGAAGTCTTAGTGTAGTTTTTAAATTACACTTTGAAGACGGTTGCACTGCTGAGCTTGGCTCCTGTTAGGCAATAGAACACAGAGCCGTTAGTCTCTTAACTGTCAGTTCAAAGTTTTGGAGCTATCCAGTGGCTACGTAATAGCCCGTAATAGCAAAGTGTGATTATACTGAGAGATCCACATCATAAACCAAATGGGATTCAGCAACTGCTTTTGTTGGCTGCAAACACAAAGCAATAGACAGGTCTAGACAGTCACTGAGATAATAAAAGAGATCTGTTTTTTAAAGTCAGTTTAAAAGCTTTACAATAAAAATCTCAACAAACCCAAGGTGTTTCTCCTCTATACCAGCCAGGAGGGCAGTGCCCTCTAGCGCCCATTTGAAACACTGAATTCATATTCAGGATCTTGGTTCTCATTAGCTACTTCTCACCTGCAATTACCTCATTACATGAAACACAAGAGCAGTTACGCAAAGGAAAGGAGATCCCAGCCACAGAACACTCTAACAACATGGCAAAGACACCACCTCTGGAGTGAAAATCAGGATCAACTGCTTTTCTGTTGTCATAATTAAGATACCAACTAAGTAGCTGGTCTCAATAGACTTGAAAAAACTACCCAAAACCACCCTCCCACACACTGCATTTTTAAAATAAGCAACGCCAACAGTCCAACTGTCTAACTGTCCTTCAGCATCATTCTACGAGTCAGAAAGCTTACAAACACAAAAACACAGGTTAAATGAAATGGCAGCAGTCAACAGACCAAAAACAGAAGAGAAGGTACGCACTAAGAAATTACAAGGTGAGAAATGATTCCAAGTCACTCTTTCAACCTGGCCACTAAACCGCCACATTCGGTGGTTATCTTGTGGGTTTCTGCAATCATACAGCACAGCTGATCTATGGGAAAAAGGGATAGGAAACAAAAAAAATAAATCAATTAATATCAGGGCAGAACACTTCATGAAGTTCATTTTACCACTGGCATCTAGAGAAGGTCCATGTAAACTGCAATTCAAAAATTAAGATGGAAACAGTAACACATGAAAATTGCTCAGATAAGCACAAGGTTTTTCCATATGCTTCAAAGTTTCCTCTTGGTTGGTAACAGTTGTTCTACTGAAGCTAAGGAAACAGAGCTTGAATTTACTCTATACATAAGATACTTATCGCATAATTATTGGCATAATTATGCAAATATATCGCTTAAGTATGAACAGACTTCAGTAAAGTCAAGTAATGACTGTTCAAAAATAATGCACTAATGAGGAGATCAATTTGTGATACAGAGACCTACATTTTCACATATGCTTTAATAAAAAGAAATAAAAAATTAGTCTTTACAAGTGGTTAGGGAAATGCTACTCCAAAAAGGAGAAAGAACAGATGGAAGTTAGTGTGTGCTTAGGGATTCTTTACGGGCACGTGTACAGCCCAGCAGCACCAGAATCTGTCCCAACTCAAAAAGCTCCCAGATGCAAATGCAAGAAAGAACTGATGTCACTTTTGAAACATCTCACAACAACTTCCATCCACAGTGTAACCTACTCTATACTCTAATTAAAGCCAAAGAAATGTGATCTAGATTTCTCATCTCTTTTACCAGACATTTTACAACAACAGTTTTAGTACATAGGTGATTTTTAACGGCCTGATTTTCAGATTATGAAGGCATCTGTCAATACTCATTGAATAGCCTCTGGTCCCATGAGGCATTAGAGGAAAAATCCACAAAGGCAGTCTATTAGTTTGAAGGTAGGTGTCCATGGTATCAAAGGGCCAGGCTAAAAAGGGACTGAGCAGCCCGTCTCCACATTTCTGGACTTTTTTTTTTCTTTTTACTGAAGGAAGTCAGGGGGGAGGGAAGTGGACAGAAGCAGGCTCCCGACAACAATAAAAGGTTTTTCTCCAATACTGTGACTTTAGCAGATGTGGCAAGAGCATAATAGAAGCCAGAGAACACATAGGCTTGGGTAAAGACTGACAAGCCTATAAATATTTTAACAGAAGCATAAAGTCTTCAAAGCAGAATTAATAAAATCAATATAAGAAAATCACCATTACAGAACAAAATTTAAAAGTTACCCCTGTGAGACGGGAGAACTGAGGGAAAGTTTTTTGGCTGGCATGGCTTAGAAGAACTGGCAGTTACAGAGCTAGTCCAACTGTGCACATACAAACCACTTCACAGCATCTCCAGGCTGCAATCACAGGAGACTGCAGGATCTGTGACTCTGTGAGATAGCCCAGAGCAGAAAATGCCATAAGGCCAAGTGAAGAAATAAACTCAGTTTGGAGCAGACACCTGGCACAGGCACTCTCAGTCCAGATGGCCATTATGGGTTTGGCCAGTCCTGAGAAAGAGCCAAGGGAAACGACATTTTGGCCACATACAAACCTGGCTACCGTGCTAGAAAAAAATAACAGCAATGCTCAAATTTGGCACAGTTACACACAAATGAAAGCATGAGGCAACTCATCAGGCTTAATTCAGTATTAATACCCCCCCTACACATGACATTTGAAAACATTACCCGGACATACTTATCATAAGATCCAGAAATCAGGGTCTGAGTTTCAAATGGATGAAATTGCAATGTCTGGACCTAAATAACAGAAGATTTTATTGGGGGGAAAAAAAAAAAAAGGCATTGATAACACATGCATACAGAAATTTTCTTAGAACAAATAGAGCAAATCCCCTCTCCCCCCCCAAAAAACCCTCCTATTAAGTTTGTTGATACTCAGATTTCTCAAAAAAACATTCAAGAGATGCACATTATTTTTATTTTGAACACCCCCAGCCAATGGAAACAAGATATTTTCTAATATAATTCAACTGAACAGAACCACATGTCCCCCTTCTGCCCTACTTATTAAAAAGAAATAAATAATAAAATTAATAAAATGCTGGAGAAGGTGAAGGAATAGCTGCTTCCAGTTTGGGGAAAAATGCAAATGTAGCAAAAAAAAAAAAAAAAAGGAAAATCATGAGTTTGCCAAAAGCAGTAACTTTGGTAAGAGCAAAATAAGGTTATAGCTATTAATAACTAACTTTCACATTTTAATTACTACACAATTAATTAATTTCTGAAGTACCCATCACTATGGTATTTTAGTATAATTTATTTTTTACCTTTCTTACCTAGAACGAACTGTAACTGACACTCACTGTTTCCTTAAGAGAGAGTTACAGCTTGACCTACGCACAGAGATTTACTTTTGTTGCTTATACCAGCGCTATTGGATTCCAAGCCACCAGGGTTTCCACACAAACATCATTATAAAGTTTGGGAAGATTTACAGCAGTTTTTACAAAGGATAATATAATTTTTAAAAGCAAATACAGTGTGGTTCACAAAAGCAACTAAATCAGAAAGGTAAGGAATTCTGCACAGTTGTTAGAAAATCGCAGATTTTTTTTTCTCAGGGTTCAGGTTTTTTTTCCCTCTGTATTTTACAGTGGAAGAAACATAGTAATTCCTACACACCTTGTCTGTATGTAGCATCAGGCTGGCTGCTGGCTTACCCACAGACATATCCCACAAAATTACAGTATTGTCAGCAGATGCACTTGCTAAAACATTCCTGAGAATGGATCGAAAAAACACGTTTTAAAAATATTTTTACAGATACAAATAAATAATGGTCCAAAATCCAAGAGTCTGATTCTGAGATCAAGTGTGTTCTGGTCTATAGACTATGTACCTCAAGCTGGAGGGATGACTCCCTGAAGGCAATTCTAAGTTACAAGTAAAGACTGCACACAGACTATATTTATATTAGTACCACACTTATAATAACAACATCATTTAATTAGAAAAAACTCAAAACTTTCCCAAGGGCCTGTCAAATACACCGTACAATTGCTACTGCTGCTTCACTGCTCTTAAAAAACAGATCTATTACCTCAAAATGTTGTTTCTGATTGAAACTGCTCCTCTCTCAACTTTTTCATTTTACATGAACCAAGTGCTTCTGACTGAGAGTTACTATTCTCCTGCAAACATTGTTCTCCCTAACAGTGTTACAAAGGAACATTTTACAGTAACACCAGTATGACCTACAGGCAGAAAGTTATTTATAGGGAGCTGTCACAGCATGTCTTGCTTAAAATAAAACCCAAAATATTTAAATATAAGTTTCTCTGAGGAGTTCCTCAGTTTGCTTCCCACTTCAAGGCTGCTTTTATTTCCTGAAAGATCAACCAGTACCCATGAGTTTGTAACCCAGCACACTACAAAATTACGCACTCCAGACATTCAACTACTGTAGAAGTAATTTTTGTGACTTGTCTCTGTACTATCAGCAGGCAAACATTTCTAGGTACATGAAAGCTATTCCTTTGTAAGACTGATGGAATGATCACTACCACCGTCTGCATGTATGTATTTAATTAAGGTATAATAGACAGTGCACTGTAAATTGAGAGGGCAACTTATGTACGTTTACTGCATGTCTACGTGGCCGTTGCCTTCTTCAGTATGTAGGTAACAAAGCATTACAAGTGAAGGCTTAAAACTGCTCATCTAGAGCAGGTAGAGCTGACTGTGTATCTTCAGAGGCATTTACAACAGCAGGGGGAAAAAAAATTAAAAAAACCCCAGCCTGTGTCTGACTGGAACATTTTCAAGGCTCATGCTGAGGAACCTCTGACAGCTGAACTGTTAACAACCACCTAAGCAATAACAGCTATCAGCACCTTTACTTCAGTCAGCACATTGTCCTTGACCTCTCCCCCAAGATGGGCCAGCTTTGTGTTGCTTCAATAGCAGGACTTCATTGCTAGTTCACCCAGGCAACAGGGAATTCCTCTGCCTAGGATAACCCATTGGTCAGAGGCACTTCTGTAACTGTGCTACGAGGGCTCTTACACTCCCTTTTCTGTTCACAGACCTGGGGCAAAAGCCAGAGTTAAAAAAAACCAAACAAAACAGCATAACAAGGACTTCCTTCTATAAATCTCCTTCTATCTGTTGAAAGGGTGTTTTAGGTTGTTAGCAAATTGGCACAGATCAGGGTAGCCCTTCTGCTTCTCCAATTTGTGCATCTGACTTAAGCATAGTTGATTTATCAATGGCTGATTGCCACCATAGCCCTGCCCTCACCTGCACAACCTGCAAATGAGAAGTGATCTGTGGCAATACATAGGTTACAAAAAAAATAAAAACCAGACTTCTAGTTAAAAAAAATAAATGCGGGGTTATGTCTGAGACTTGATTCATTCCAGCACCGCTTTCAAATTCAGTGTCATATTACATAAGATTTTGGATTTGTGTGAAAAATGTATACCTAATTCATTATGCAAAATTGTAACCACCCATTATTATTCAAGTATTCTTTTACCTGCTTTGTTTATTCCACGAAAGATCAAGCACAGCATCACTGTGTCCTTTCGCTGTCCCTTCTGAAGATAAACTCTGTGTACAGCGATACAACATTAACGTGACTGTTGAAAATTACAGCCTCAATGCAAATCAAGCATTACAACACATTAGCACAAACTCCTTAATGCCTTCACAAATAACATCTTTTAAATTATTCTCACTTGCTGCAACAAAGCTTTTGATAGAACTGTCTCTGCAGTACCTGCACCCTGCTTCCTACCTCAGGTCTCAGATGGCTCCATTCAGAGCTTACAGAACTAGTTAACTCCCTTCAGGCTAGTAGAAGAAATTTCATTGTCTCCAGCTAATGCGCAGTTTCTTCAGCTTTCTAAACACTCCTGGCAGTTCTCTCTCTTCTCCCAGTAAACTGAGCTTTTGGTCCTTGCAACTGCCAGCTCCTACAAATTCTAATGTAAAATGGTTAAGCTTCAAAGTTTACTGGGACAGCAACTGGAAACCACCCATAAGAGCCACCCCATTCTTCTTCTGTGCTTAATTCCAGGCCTTAATTATCTGCACAGAGAGGAATAAGCATTTCAAATTGAGGTAGTATCTATGAATGGTATCTTCAGCTGCAATTATGATAATTCAGTGATTTTCAGAAGCAAGTTTCACTTGCAAGAATAAATTCCCCTTCCAAGGATATTTTTTCTATTACTTTTAAAACCAGAAGCTCTGAGAACTCAAGAAGTAAACCCTCAGTTACACAGACTGGTTCTTTAGCTGACTAATATTAGAGTGCTCCTTCGTTTGGGAAACAAAGATTAGCTATATACCCAGTGTTCTCCTTCCCTATTTACTCAAGAGAGTCTTTAAGCACTTCCTGAAGCATCTACTATACACAAAATCTAGACAATCTAACTTACGTTATCTTCCATACTTGCTTTACATAGCAAAGAAATTGGACAAATCATAACAGGAGACATTCAGGTATACAACACGGATCAGATTCAGCTCACATAACTTAGCATCCAGACTTAACTGCAGTTCTCCCCTTTGGTAGTTCTGATTTTCTCTGGAGTCTAATAAAAGAAACTGAGCTATTCCCTGCGTCTGTCTTTATGCATTCATCGTATACAATCTTGACGACTAGGTTAAAATTTGCTTAACTTTTAGACTGATAAAACTTACGGAGGTGAATCCTGAATAACTATAGTTTATTCATGTCGACCTTGTCCGTTGTTGCTCTGTGCTTTTTTGACTCTCTGAGTCACAGAGAAAATACCTATTCTAACCCATTGCAGAAAACCATGATGTTATCTTCTGTAGCCTGTCTAAGCACCATATTCCAACACGATGGATGAAATTAGGCCAGATTATGTATGGGTTTTTTCATTATAGGAAAAAAAAGTAGTAACAACATTATACTTCCTCCAAGTTTTCTCCATCCAACCAGCAACACTTACTTTCTTTCCTTTCTTTTTCTTCTTTTTCTCTTTCTTGCCTCCAAGAGAAAAGACTGGTTCTAAGGATTCTACTATATCAAGGTCCCAAATGTCAATAACCGGGGTCATGTTACCCACTGCAACATAGTTTCCTACAAATGCAACCACATTTATTTGGTTATGAAACAGCGTATTTGGCAATCCAGCTGTTGCTTACTCGTTTAAGTAAAGCTTATGTGCCAGAATTTCCTATCTGAATATATTTGATGTTTACAACTGACAAGCAATTTAAAAATATCAACTGACAGCAGATGTTGCCAGAAAAAAATTCACTTGCTCTCAAATACACTTCCCCTTCAGTACAAGCAACTGTTCAAAGAAGCTGTACAGAGTTCCACATTTTTCCCTTAAAAAACAAGCAAAACAAGAAAACAAAACCACATTTTCTGTGCAATGGAGAAAAAAAAATATGTAAAACACGGGACAAAGATTACTAAATACATAAATATGCATAAACTTCACTGTGTTTTAGAGTTAATCAACAGCAGATTAGAGAAGGGTTTGTTCCAGTCTCCTAGTTGACAATAACTTAATTAGTTGTAATAAAACCAGTGTTTTAGTCAAATCACTTGTTGCAGCAGTATCACTCAGATAACCATATCACCAAACCAAAACGCTTGGTAATCAGTTTTTCCATCTTAATATATTGGTTTTATTTCTCTTTGTACCACTGAAGGAAATTATTTAGTGACACCATTACCTTTATATACTTCTCAAGTAAAAATTATTTAACCGAACATTTACAGTGTCCTTTGTAACTTACCTAGTGATTCATTGGGACTGGGATCAAAATTCAACCACTCCAGACTTAGAGGGTAAGCAGGTAAGATAATATCATGATGTACATAAAATGAGTTCTCTTCATGATTGTAAACTGAAAAAGAATTAAAGACATAGAAGACGTCAGTCAAGAGGAGAAGCAAGCAACTACCAACAGTCCACTTCAGCAAAAGGCAGATGGGGAAATCATTAAACTGTCAAGGAGGTGTAGAATGCAAATTCAGTGTGTTCAGAGTTTTAGCGTAGAGGCCAGAGCCTCCGAGTACTAATGTTATGTTCTACAGAATTACACAAAACAAACAACATTCTCCCAAGTACTTTAGATAAAGATGTGACAAGTTCAGCAAAGTTTAGCCACTTCATTCCCATCATGCTACGCTACTTTGTAAGATCACCTCAAAGCTGTATCTACCACTTTCTACATCAGGGTACATTAAAGAAGGCTTAGACATTCATTTTATAGAATCAGCAATATCAAAAAAAAAAAAATAAAAATCAAAGGGGAAATAAAGGTTAAAAACAAACAGATTTCAAATTAGAGGTCACTGAAAAAGTCAGAGGAAGTTACCTTTCCTTAGCGGGTTGTAACCGAGATACAGGAAAAGTTTTGGTAAAGCAACATGTACTAAACACAGCACGCCCTTTAGCCAGCTATTTTTATCCTTATAATAAAATAATTAACTAATTGAATAGCTGAGAAAACCCAATAATTATTTTAATAACACGGTATCATCACACAAAAAAAAAAACCAAATCCCTGTGCCATTTTTAAGTGCATGTGACAGATGTCCAAATACTACTAACTAAAGTCTTCAGTGAAGTCAACAGTCGTAGTAGTTAACAAATACAGGACCACCCAAAGTTATCAAGTGCGGAATCCTCTGCTATTGTTTTATAAGTTTATATTGCGATAATAAAACTTGTGAACACCTCTGGATTTAGAAAATGCCAGATGCTGGTATCTGGGTTCAAACACTTTGGCCTTGCTGTTTTCTTAAAACAGAATATTTTGCTTACAGAAGTACCCAGAAAATTTTCCCCAAGAACCAGCATAAGAAACTATGATAATTTCAACTGTCTCAGTAGTGTGCTGCAAAAGAAAAATCTTTTACAAAGTAAAACTAAACCCACCCCTAGAAAAAGTGGTATTCAGACCTTATTAAGGATCATCTCTACTAAAAGTAAGATGATGATAAAGGTGATGATTCTTCTGCTCTTAGCAGTGGAAAGCCCATTTTAAAACGCAAGGAGAAAGCTGAAGAGAAAAAAATGCCAACCAACCACTACAGGAAGCTTGCATGATATGGAAAATAAGACTGTTTGGAAGAAATATCCTATGTTCAGAGAATATAAATGCCACAGTATTTTCTAAGTGACATTAGAAATGAAGTAAGGAAAGGAAATGCTATACATCCTGAAAAAGGGACAGTATCCTCCAAATAACAGCAACTCCACATGAAATACTCTAGTTCCGGAAAGTGGCCAAAGCACCATGACATAGGAAAGAGGATAAAACACACAGGCCAGATGGGGAGAAAACAAAAACTTCAAAAACCAGCCCCCCCCTTCAACACAGCCATATGGAACAGGCTAGGCAAGATACATTCCCTAGGTTCACTGTAAGGAACAAATCCCATGTTACTTACCATGGACCTCCAAACTGCAGTAGTCTTTATCAGTTCTGCCACAAAGGACAAGATTGTCAGTGGGCTTAATCAAAAAGTCTTCCTCTTCGTATTGATCCTGAACAGCAAAAGAAGAGGACAATGGATGGTAAGCAAAGCACATAAACGCACAAAAATACACATGCTTAAAAAGTCAAAGCAGTAATAAAGTTTAACCATAACTGAAAACACTCACAACCCAACACCCTGCTGCCTAAAACCATCTTATGGTGGTAAAGAGAGAAAGGCAGGAACCAGACTCTGTCACAGGGAGACTGAAGAGTCATTATATAGACTGAAGGACTGTTTATGTGGTCCTAGATGGATTTAGATAAATGTTTAATTACATTTTGAGGCCACCATGATGCAGCCCATTGGTGAAAAGAAAATCACCACCAGGAGCCCACATACATAGTTTATTTCCCTTGTGCTCTCACGCCTGGAGCATTCATAGAGCGTAACAACATTTTACACAATAAGCATTCTGTAACTGCTCCTCACATCCAGGAAGCAATTCCAAGAGCACTAAAGCACTGTCTATTTTCTGGAAAATATTTCCAGAGAAGTACTGCCTACAGCTATCCAGGGCATTCAGCCGTACCAGAACAGATGGAACCTCTCATCTAATTTTCATTGTTACTGAGGAATGGAAGGCATTCAGGGAATTTTTGTTAGTGGAAGACTAAGAACTGTATGTGAAAGTCAACAGTCTTACACAAAGTACTATCCTTCAAATATAAACACGTACAAGACTTTTTGGACTTCCCGTTGCAAGATTTAATTTCTTTGTTATTCACTGCAAGCATCTTTTCAATATTTGAATTCTAACAAGTACCGAAATTCTTTGGAAAGAAAGGCCTGAGAAAAAGGGGTTCGTTTTTATCTATGTCTGGAAGAAAGTTAGATCTTCTGACACAGAATAAATGCAGCTCATATTCTCCCTGAATCCCCTGTGTGCATACCTCTTTGACTACAAAAATCACTTTTAAAGCATTTTGCTCCTCTATGGGTACACAGGAGCAAGACAAATAATCAACCAGTCAGCAGAACATAGAGAAAACATATTGTGCCCTGAAGTGCACATAGCATGTGGACTTGTTTTGAAGATAAGATGCATGCCTTCTTCCTGAAGCTTTGTAACAGTATGTAAAGTCACCATCACAACTCATCTGAAACAACACATGTCTGACAAACTCCCCTGACACATGAACTAGATGTTGTGGTAGAAGCCTACAGCTACTTGTTTCTTTCAATCTTACTAGCTTTTTAAAGAAACCAAAATAGTATAGAGGACAGAACACAGAAAAATCTCAGAATCTTCACGCTTAGAAGAGGTCTCAAAAATTCACCTACTCCATCACTCTGCCCCAGAGGATCATAATCTCTCCTGGTTGCTCTCCAGATTACACAGTCTCTTCTCACACAACCTAACCCTGAAACTGACTTCTGTAATCTCTCCATGTAAATTAAGTCAATCACAAATTGCAATTTATCCTTCTGACCTAAACTGCGGGATATTCTCTGGAATCTCTCTATTTTCTGAAGAGGCACCCAGTATTGCCCAGGCAATACCAACGTTAACTAGAAGGATTACGTCATGTCTCGAATGCTGCAACGCTGTTCACCGGAAAAAGACAAATAGGCTGTGGACCAGGACAGCACTGTTGACACGGTTAGCTCGTGTTAGACTACAGCCAGAGACTTCTTCACCCCCTGCAGAGCTCCTACAAGGCCAGTTCCTGCAAAGATGTTCCCTATATGGTACTTGGTGGAAACTGATTCTACACAGTATGCTGCACATATATGCTTAACAGGGACATATTTGTTCATGCCATACCTCTAATCTGATACGTAGCCTGAGTTCAGCTCAGCATTGTTACTTCCACAAACTGGTAGAGGGTGCAAGAGTCTTGCAGTCTGGGAAGCTTCCTAATTTGGGTCATTAGTGGTCCAAGATTTGTTATGTTTTCAAGCATTTTCCGTGTCCTACTGTCCTGGGTTTGGCTAGGATAGGGTTAATTTTCAGAGGAAGCTGGGAAGGGCCTCAAATCGCCATTGGGATATTCAATACCAGACTGACTCCACACCCCATTATATAAGGGATGAGCTGGCCGGGGGCAAGGCAGTGGTAATTCAAGCAGTGGCCAGGGACAGTACAGTAGCATTCAGGCAGTGAGCAGCTGCAATGTATATCACTCAGTTTATATATTATTTCATTAGTATTATTGTTATCACTGATGTTCCTTCTCTCTTTGTGTTGTTCTCTTAAATCATCCCTATCTCAACCCATGGGATTTGAAACTTTTTTTCCCCAATTCTCCTTCCCACTCGCTGGAACAGCTGCGTGGTCCTTAGTTGCTGGCTGGGGTTAAACCACACCACCTACCAGATCAGTGACAAAACACTGCAGCACAGGGTTTAAATAATGAGCCAGTTCACCTTCACATCTGACTTAAATGTAAAAAGCACCCAGGGGAGTGCACAAAGCAACCTTAGAAGAGTTCTGGCACAGCTTTGGAAAAGGACTGCAAGCACTTACAGACCCTAAGGAAGCATGGCAAACTGAGATGACTGTTAAGTTCGTGCTGTTTAAGGTAATTAACAAGAGTACTTACAGTGGTTTTTAGAGTGATGTAAGGATCATGCTCATTACTCCCATATACTGCCAGAGTAGCCAAAGAGTCTCCAAGTTTTACATCACCTAGACGGGAATTTCAGAACACTTTTTTATACATGTCATTGACAGGTGAAGTTAGAAATTCCTGTACCAGCACCTGTACTGCAAAATGTCAGGAGTGGGCTAAATGAAGCTTCAAGTTCCAAATATAGGAACCTCAGCACCTTCTTAGTGCTTTTGGGGACTTCTGCTGCTCTGCTCCAGCACTACAGCAGATTGAGTGACAATCTTTAAACCATGCTCTCAGTTTTAGTGTCAGGAAGGAGGACACTGAACTGTTTCACTCACTTAATGACATGCAAAATTGGGACAAGCAAATAATTAATATGTGAATTTCCAGCATTTGAAACATAGCACTGTGCAATTTTAGGATGCTAATAACGAAAGTACAGTAAGAGGTGAAAAGGTTCTTCACTTACACCACATATTTGACATTTAGCTTTTTTCTTACCTGCGTATTCCTCTTCATCATAATTTTCCAAATCATATTCCTCCAGTTCATCATCAGATGGGCCTTCATTTTTCTGAGAAGACTTCGGTCTGCCAGGAACAGCTACATTTATGCCAGATGCTTCATCGCTAACATCAGCGCCATCCCTGCTTAAAGATACACATCCCTGAGAAACTGGGACAGACATTTAGAATGCTTCCAGGTAATTGCTCAGGGGACTGCTAACAAGATTTCAGCAAAAAATCCTGGCTCTTGACATGGGCTTCAAGTCTTTATGCCACCAATTTGGAAATCTATTCACTCCTTGAGTGTATTTTCCCAAAATACAATGCACCATTATTCTCAGGCTTCAAGAGAAAGTTTTCCCAGCAAACTGTGGCACAAATTTTGCTCAACAGAGCTAAACTGTGGACCTACATCCCTTTCTCTTAACAATTTTTCTTTTGTGGCTACAATGCCCTCAACCTCACTTCTGTGTGTACACATGTGGCCAATTAATTCTCTCTTCCTTTCTTTCCTTTCTTCCTTTCCTGTCTCCACCCACAAGCCCTGCCATGTGTGATGACACATCCATTTCTTCAAGATTATTAAGACTTTATTTTCTCATACTTCCCACATTTCCATTAGAAGAAAAAAATATTAAAATAATAACATTAGAAGGTGGGTGGCCAGTAGGTTGAGAGAGGTTCTCCTGCCCCTCTACTCTGCCCTGGTAAGGCTGCATCTGGAGTATTGTGTCCAGTTCTGGGCCCCCC
>JANHFX010012377.1:0-46908 GCA_027560015.1 Chloroceryle amazona
AGACTGAGAGGAGACCTTATTGCTCTCTACAACTACCTAAAAGGAGGTTGTAGCGAGGCTGGTGTTGGTCTCTTCTCACAAATTACTAATGATAAAATGAGAGGAAATGGCCTCAAGTTGCATCAGAGGAGGTTTAGATTGGATATTAGGAAGAAACTCTTCATTGAGAGAGTGGTTAGGCACTAGAAGAGGCTGCCCAGGGAAGTAGTGGAGTCATCATCCCTGGAGGTGTTTAAAAAACAAGTAGACGTGGTGCTTGAGGCTGTGATCCAATGGATAGATAGATGGTAGGATGAAGGTTGGACTTGATGATCCTAGAGGTCCTTTCCAACCCTAATGATTCCATTATTCTCTCCAAAGCAAGAATCATGATCTTTCACATTTCAGCCTCGGAGATTTCATAAATCCACAATTAAGAGAATGAATTATCTCACTATGGGCCTTTTGATAAGAAAAAGCTCCCAGTGAGAAAAGGCAGGAAGGTGTAAGAAAATGATACATTAATATTCTAAGGAATGATAACTAAGTAAAAATTAATTTCTAAGTGTAACAACCTTTCAAATATTGTGTTTACTGAACCCCAAAGAGATATTATCCGAAAACAGGAGACAGTATCTGGGGAGTAGCTCCTCTCATTCCAAGCTTTATTGTCTATTTGTTTTCAGAAGAAAAAGTTAATACTAATTTGTATAGAACAGAACTATTAACTAAGCCTTCTTGTTGAGTGTGAGTATGCTTTGGCCTGTGTACTGGTAATACCTGACATCACAGTGAGAGGTGATGGGGATCCTTTGAGGTGATACACAGAATGAGGCAGCTGGTGATGTCAGCAGATGGTTACCTAGTACGTGAGGGGGGAGGATGTTAGAGCACACTTGGGAGCTGGGATCCAAGACACCAGTAGGTTCTGTGCTGTTTTTCCTCTCATGAATAAAGCAGTAAACATAGTGAGAAGCCAAGCCAAAAGCCAGTTTGTTACAGAAAATGTAATTGGGAAGAATTGAGTGAAGTCATGTGGCTGTCAGTTCACTTCTTGACAAATTGTCTGATCCTAGAACATTTCAAGTAAGGCAAGCAGCACAGCAGCAAAATTTCTGTGAATTGCCACTTTTCTTCTTCTACTTCGTCTTTTTTCCTTCTTCTTCTTTCTTCTTTCTTTCTTCTTTCTTCTTTCTTCTTTCTTCTTTCTTCTTTCTTCTTTCTTCTTTCTTCTTTCTTCTTTCTTCTTTCTTTTTTTTTCTTATTCTTTCTTTTTATTCTTATTCTTACTTATTCTCAGAGATACCAATATTCTTTGTCTAAGTCTTGTGGAGGATTTTAACATCATTTTGAAACAGTTGGACCTAGCCACTGGTAGAGTTTGGCTTCCAGTTAGTTGGCTTGATGAATGTTTCTGCCTTCCTGTGTTTGACAGACATGGTGATAGATTTTGATCTGTTTCACTTTCTACTGCTGACCTTTTATTTTCTTTGAATGTGGTTTTTGTTTGAGTTGAATTGGCATCAAAATAAATGGATGTGTTTGAAGAGAGTGTTTTTGTTCTGTTGTTTCTTTTACCAGAGAAGGCAAAATTAGCTGGAGGCCCTACTTTTCTTGGAAAAGCAATGTGAAAAAAGCTGGAAGCAAGTCTTTTGGCAAGTGATAATACCTAAATAGCTTTCCGAATACCTATTAAATGTACTGTTATGTTATTATTATCCAGTAGAGCTGGTAATTGGTTTATTATGATTTTGGACCACTGTTTTGTTTTTGACATGGATGGCTTGGCCAGCACATTAAAGTGAACTACACTTTAATGTTAGTGCCATGTACAAGTGATATAACTGTATCAGTAATTCCCAGAGCTCACAAGTTTAATATATTCTGAAAAAAAAAATAATTATTTTCAGTATTTCTCTTTCATACTTCATCTTAGTCTAATGCTGAATGTATGTAAAGGCTCAGCAGAATCTTTTCCTTCATTTCATTAATTACTCTGCTGTTGAAAAACTCTTGTTATTTCCTTCCAAAGAAAACACTATGAAAGATTTAGAGCTGTGGTTTTAAGATACTATGGGAATGACCTGCCTTAGTTGTTATTACAGAGGGTGTGCTGACTGGAGGAAAAAGGCTTAGGACATCACTTCTACCCTCTAAATCTTCACACAGAAGAGGTCACACCACATCTAAATCTATCAATATCTAAGTTGGATCTATCTCTGCCACTTGTATTTCCAGGTTAGTGAGTTTCTTTAGGAAACAATTAATTGGGAGGACTGAGGTCCCTGAAACATTGTTGTATAACTCCTGGGATACAGTGACTACTCTGTGCTGATGTGACAAAGGGGTTGGGGAAAGATAGGTATCACAAAATCACAAAATCACAGAATGGTTGAGGCTAGAAGGGACTGCTGCAGGTCACCTAGTCCAACCTCTGCACAGGCAGGGCCACCTACAGCAGACTGTCCAGGACCATGTTTCCAAGGAGGGAGACTGCACAGCCTCTCTGGGAAACCTGTCCCAGTGTTCAGTCACCTGTATAACCGAAAGTGCTTCCTAATATTCAGGTAAACCCTCCTGTGCTTCGGTTGCTGCCCATTGCCTCTGGTCCTGTCACTGCGCACCACTGAAAAGAGCCTGGCTCCATCATCTTTGCACCTTCCCTTCAGATATTTGTACACATAGCTGAGATCCCCTCTGAGCCTTTTCTTCTCTGTCTCGAAGAGTCCCAACTCTCTCAGCCTTTCATCATATGAGAGATGTTCCAGTGACCTTTCACTGGACTCTCTCCAGTAGTGCCATCTCTCCCTTGTACCAGGGAGCCCATAACTGTACATAGTACTCCAGGCGTGGCCTCACCAGTTCTGAGTAGAGGATAAGGATCACTACCCTCAGACTGCTGACACACTCCTCCTCATGCAGTCCAGGACACCATTTGCTTTCTTTATGATGAGGGCATGTTGCTGGGTCATGTCCAAGGTGGTGTCTACCAGAACCTTCAGCTTCTTTTCTACACAGCATGTACTGGTGCCTGGGGTTGTTCCTCCCCACATGCAAGACTTTGCATTTACCTTTGTTGAACTGCATGAGGTTCCTGTCAATCCATTTCTCTGTCCTGTTGAGGTCCCTTTGGATGGCATCCTGAACCCCTGGTGTGTCAGCCACTCCTCCCCACTTTGTATCATCAGCAAACTTGCTGAGGATGCATTCTACCCCATCAGACAGATCATTAATGCAGACATTGAACAGGGCTGGCCCCAGTACTGACTCCTTGGGTAGCCTCCAACTAGTCTTTTTAATGCTGATTGTCACCCTCTGGGCTCAGCCATTCAGCCAGTTTTCAGTCTTCTGAAACATAATTATTCAATGAGGTTTTTTTGGGCAACAGCATCAAAAACATTACTGAAATCAAGGCAGACAATACCCATTGCTCTGCGCTTGTCTACTAAGTCAGTCATTTCATCATAGAATGTCCTTAGTTTGGTTAAGCATGACTTCCCATGCTGACTACTCTGAGCCACCTTCTTGTCCTTCATGTGACTGGAAGTGGTTTCCAGGATGAGGTTTTCACAGAGATGGAGGTGAGACTGACCAGCCTGTAGTTCCCTGGGTCCTCCCTCCAGCCCTTTTTGAAGACACAAATGGCATTTGCTTTCTTCCAGTCCTCAAACACCTCTCCCAACTGCCATGAGTGTTCAGAGTTTAGAGTGGCCTCAAGACGTTATCAGCCAGCTCCTTCAGCACTTACCCCATCAGGACCCACAGACTTGTCTATGTATGTTTTACAGGCTTTTCAAACACTGCTAAGTAAAACACTCTTGTACTTCTGGTCCCATCCTGTGTCATAAAGAATACACAGAATAAGCTCGTCACAACCCCTTCTACTTCCAAAATGCAGAAGGCAAAGGCAGAAATGTGGTGGCATTAAGAAGCATAATCATCTAAAAATTCAGGAGACCTAAGAAAAGGTCAGCCTTAACCAAAAAATGACAACTACAAGCCTGAAAACTTTACTAATCTATCTACTAAAGCATATTAAAGACGTTCTGCAATGAGTTCCCCATGGAGACCTTCCATTTCTACCTCTCTATGGCCTTTCTTGAAAGCTTTCCAACAGTTTTCCCCTCTTACCCCAGTGCCCTATTGACTGCTTGCTCCTGCAATCCCACAATCAAGGGCTGTTAAAGGTGTCCCCATGTTGTAGCAGCTAGGTAGAAAGTGGGGTAAAGAATACTATCCCTTTTGCTGGGGCAAAGACAGGAGGCATCTCTTGAATTGGAAGCATAATTTGCCTTCTTGAGCAAAATATTCAGTCCTCAGGGAATAAAGTCACTTAAGAGCTCTAACAGACAGGGAAAATAGTAATTTGTGTTTGGCTCTGGTAGATGTATGATCTCAGGTCAGAGCTCTTTTAACCTTCTTGTTGATTAATGCAGAAAAGATGAAGATTTACAGAGGCAGTTATTAAACAAGTACCCCCTCCATGCTGAAACTGAATATGCTTCAAGTGGTGTCATGTGATGCAGCAAGTGGAAACAGAAAATAGAAAGAGTATTTCTAACTGATTAAAGGCGTGTTTCTGTTACTTACATGGTGGTGGCCTGAGAAAAGGTGAGGCCACCTAATCTAGGTAGGGAGAAAAGTAATTTCTCTAATTCATATATTCCCCTTAATTGTGGTGGAGAAAATAGAGGAATGTGAGCATTTCAGTGAAGAGGACTGAGATGCCTTTCTCTAGATTTCTCGCTGATTTTGATAGCCATGGTGCTGTGAGAACTACCCATGCATTTGGATGCAAAAAGTGCCAAAGCAGGCTGTTTACTGAAGTGAGAAATGATCCATATTCTTATCCTTAAGCTGATGCTAAAAGGCAAAAGTTAGAAAGCATAGATAGACAGCTTAATACAGACTTTGGGATTTATGACAAATGGCGTTGTTGAATTTATTTATTTATTTTTTTAAATTTACTTGTTGTAGGAGTAGCGATTTAAAGATGGAAATTTGAACATGAGCAGACTTTGTTAGCCTTGAAAGTTCATGAGATAACTTTGTAAAGCTAACTGTGTAGTCTGCATTTTCCTTACTCCTCCTGCAGTCTCTTATAGCAGTTTACAACTCAGGTTCTGTTCGGGAATAAACGATTCTCCCTCAAATAAAACTTTACACGGAATGTTCTTTCTGCCCTCTCGTGGCCATAGGCCAGTATTGCAACGACGGGAATTCCAGACTTGCATTGTAGTTCAATAATCCCAAATGCCTTGCCTTTGCTTTAGAGAACATAAAGGCATAGAGGACATAACAATTTCTTTCTCTGAGCCATTTTTTTCTGTATACAATGTATTTATGTATATGTTTCATTTGAGTACTGCAGTTGACTATTTAGATTGTCAAATAAACTGCATAAAATTTTCTTAGTTTTACCGCAAAACCCAGAACATGAAGATATGACTCGCATGTTAGAAGAAACAGGTAAGGATCATTTCTTTTCTGGCCACTAAGGCAATTTTAGTTCAAGGGCCTTTGCCTTTGGCCCATTCACATGAAAAATGTTGCATATTTACACATAGAAGCTTCTTCACACCTTCAATGCTTCTTTAACTTGTAAATAAGTTGAATTGCATTCAGTTTCCCTGTCATGTCAATCTATCAATAAATACATTGATTCCAGTGGAGTTACTTTATATTTATCACAGGCTGAGGGCAGGATCAGGCCACAATGCCAGTTTATATTTTACAAAGATACTGTATGGTTTATGGGTTACTGTGTATCCCATGGTATGAATAATGCCATCAAATACAGGCTTAGAGAGGGTTGTATTGTTTCAGCTAAGGCTGCTGCTTATCACAGTTTCTGACAATCAGGTGTTCGGAGACAGAACAGGTACACATGCATGCACAGTGACGTCTCCAGTGCTTGTTATCTGGTGAAGATCTGAAGAAGGTATTTTGTAGCAGAAGTGTGTGAGCATGTAATGCAATAGTAATTTAACAGAACAGTTATTATACAAAACAATAATAGATTATTCACTGTCAGGATAATATTAATGAATGAGACTATTTTGCTCTTATATGTTGGAAAATAGAAGCCATTGCTTTACACATTACCTGCAAACTTTCTCCTGTGTGCCCTTTTCACAGTCAGCCCAAGTTACCATATCCTCATCCCTGTGATATCTGGGGCAACCAGAAAAATCACCACTGCACAGGCACAGCCTGCACTACTGTTGTGCCTGTGCCAAACTGCACCATCTGCACTTGCACAAGAGGAAAACAAGACCCAGAAGGAATTTATCATTAGTTATACATTTGAGATGGGGGTGGACTCTGCAATCCTCCAGGCCACCCCTAGGGATTCATAAAGTCATATGCAGTATAAACATGTGCAAGAATATATTTGTCAGGAAATGTCTTGAAATATGGAACTTGGAGAGGCATATGGTGGTGTCTGAGCTGGCACAGGAAGTACCTTCTGAAGATGGTCTGCTTTTTCCCCTCCCCTGCTCTTTCCACACAAGACTGCCTCTTCTAGTTCAAGAGGAATTCAGACTCACCCACATTCACACTTCTTTCGAGATTCCATAAGCCATATGTGATCCCAGTATAACTGCACTATAGATACCCTGGTGTACCTTCATTGGTATTTAATTTCTTCCCAGGCATCTAAATTAAACTTCTGACTTTTTCATAGATGCCAAAAGAAATCAGCTGCTGAATTAGGCTGTACTATTTCATTTGAAATGCCTCTTGAGGGAACAACAAACTTCTAGTGCTTGGAATTGATGGTAGGCTCTAAGGGCAAGTAGGTACTTAGTCGAACAGGTAGCCATACTCAAAGACAAGCTCAGCATCCAACATATGCTTTTATTTTTTTCTTGAGCCTCTCTCTTCAACAGCAGGGTTCAAAGAAAGTTTGTTTCCATTCTTTTACAAGTAAAATTATCCATATTGTTCATATAATGTAGTTTATTCTAAACACTTTTATTACCCCAAGCTGCAGATGCATTTTATGTACTCACGGAGTTCAACAGCTAAAAGAAGCAGCTGATTCAAAAAAGTTCTTCTCTGTTCTCCTTCACTAATTGATGCAAATGGGACAGCTAATCCCTGCTGGGAATGAACAGCATATGGAGCTCAACAGACCTTACTGGCTCTGTTCAGCATAGCATTAGATTTGCATGGCAAGGTTTTGGTAGTGGGTGGGCTACAGAGGTGGCTTCTGTAAGAAGCTGCTAGAAGCTTCCCCTGTGTTTGATGGAACCAATGCCAGCTGGCTGCAAGATGGACCTGCTGCTAAATGAGGTTGAGCCCATCAGCTACGGTGGCAGTGCTTCAGTGTTAACATATTTAAGAAGGGTGGAAAAAAAACAACCTGGGCATGAGCATTTGCAGCTCATGAGAGAGAGTGAGAATATGTGAGAGGGACAACTCTGCAGACACTCTGCAGTCAGTGAAGAAGTAGGGGGAGGAGGTGGCCCATGTGCCAGAGCAGAGATTCCCCTGCAGCCTATGTTGAAGACCATGGTGAGGCAGGCTCATGTGTTGGCAGGGTATTCTGGAGAACATCTGGTCCAATCTCCTCCTGAAAGCAGGGCTTTAAAATAAATAATTATTTGCTGAGGTGCTAAGCAGTACATGGGTGCTTCTGAAAATCTGGCATGTAGAAAAATGAATTTTCCTGTGCCAAGATTTGTCTGACCTGTGTCTGTCTTAATTACCTGTTTGGTTTTTTTAAAGTGTGCAAGCAATAGAAACAATCTTCTAATTTTCCTTTTACTATATGTCCTATCAGCAGGTTGGAGGATAGCCATAAAGAGATGGCATGAACTTGAATAGCATTTAATACCTTCTGTTTTTAGAAAACTATTATAACACTATACTTTTCTTATAATATGAGTGGCATGATAGACCACAAATAGATCTGAATTTTCTGAAAGCCTGTCTAGAATATTTCTTCCACCAGCTAACTCTAGGCCTCTTAAGTGGATAATTGGGATGACATCTGTAAGAGAAACCCATTTTTTGCTGGTTTTCACCAAAATTTTAATTGGATATCGTTCTGGATAAGGCCATAGGGCCAAACTTCTGGCTAATCATTTGATAGGATTTATGTGCATAGGTATGAAAACTAAAAGTAATATATTTTACATTAGCCATTATTCTTGAGATAAAATACACTTAAGAATACCTTAAGCCTTTTTTCCCCCTTCCTAATAGCACAGATTATTCTTATCCATATTCTGTGCTACAAAAGATTTATGTGGCACTATTTGAGGCCTTTCTATACCTTATGTCATCAGGAGAGCAGCACAAGTGCAAACTGTATATCTATGGGTGTTCGTGCATCTGTGCTACATGTACTTTAGTGGGTTTCAGGAATGAAAACATTTCCCATTCCCTGCTAATGGGTACTCCTCAAGGAGGGGACAATTTTTAGAATGTGTTGTTTAGGGTTTGGAAATTTCTAGTGGTCTGTGATGACCAAGAGTAGCCCAGTTGTCCTCTTTTGAAGCAATTCCAAAAGGCAGTTGCAAAAGCAGTTGAAGTGAATCTAAGACTGACAGATTCCAAATACCAGAGTACCAAGTCTTTGGCTCCATCTGAGAGTAAACCAACAGTGTCTCTTTGCATTCCGCTAAAACTGTCCAAATGATATATTGAAATCAACAACATGATGAGCCCTTGGACTTGTAAATTAATCAGTATATTGTCAGCTGTCCTCTCTATAAGCTTAAGTCAGGATCTAAAAAAAGCCTGCTGTTGTTTTTCTAAGGAGGCTCTAATAACAGACATAAATATTACATGTATATCACGGTAGGCTGGGAGCTCCTGAACCATGCTAGAATTCATGCTGGTAAGCCTCAATAGTCTGCCACTTGATTTACCTGAGTCCTTTCCTTGCTTTTTCTCAATTCATGAATAATATCTGTATATGGATAATAAATAATCTGGTGAGTAATAGCTATAACAATATATGTTGCCTGTTGTGCCCCTTCTCCTCCCATTGCACTATCCAGTGATTGGTTTTTTGGCTCACATGCTCTCAGGCCAAACAGAAATTTTGCACAGCGTAGCATAATTCCTCCTTTATGTACTTTTCACCTAGCTCTTCCTCTGCTGAGGGAAAATAAATCAACAGTCATCACCTGTATCCAGGCTGTGAAGCTTGCAATAAGAGGGCAACCTAATTATAATTGTGGCTGGTCCAGTGTTTGGGCTTCTGTTTTCCTCCCATAGCAGCCATCATTAATGCCAATTGCTGTATACCCTTTCCCTGTTGCTAGGTGATGTGTGCCTCTAAAAAGCAGCTTCTCCTGCTGCTCAGGGATTCTCAAAAATCTTATTTGCTCTTGGTTTGCATCATGTGCAATGAGACTTGCAGGACCAGAACACAATTGAAAGTTCAGAGCATTTCCTTCTGTTGTCATTTGACTGTAAATCATGTTTTCCTGACTAAAGAAAGAATGTCATCCTGTTCAGGTGACAGGCAGTGATGAGAATTTTACTTCATAGGCTGTTTCTTGGATTTCCCCCCAACAATTTCTTGACCAGTGTCCTTCAGCATGGACTTGGCTGCAGTACCCAGATGTTATGCTGCAAAACCAGCAGTTGTTAGGTAAAGTGTTGTCTGAGACTCCAGGAGAAGCCTGAAGATTGGTTTGGGACTCTTACTTTCAAAAGGTACAATCTCATTGTTTATAATCTGTTTAGATGTCCCTATCTCTTTGACATTTTAAGTCATAGTAGAATGACTCAGGACTGTGGTCTCACTGCTTTGGATTTAATTAGGTTCACCAGCCACAGGATGAATAGACTTGTGTTTCAAGTAGCCTCATTAACTTTGTAGAGGAATGCAACTCAGGCTCTGTCCTGACTATGAAGTTATCTGATAAAAAGGATTGATTTGATTAGGGTTTTTTCCAGGTTCTCCTAAAGATATTGGGAACATAAGGATATCTTGTTACTGCTTATTCAGCATAAAAGCCTAGGACAAGACAGGAGAAGTAATAAATTAAACTTTCAGATACACAAACCGCAGGGAAGAGGAGATAATGAGACAGTAACAGAGAGCAGAACTCTTAGATAACAGATTGATGGGACCTCAAAGGAACCACTCAATGCCATGACGGGGTTCAGCCAGAGCTCTTTAACTGGTTATCATGGACCTCATGAGAAATCACAAACTTACAATGGGATATTTGAGAGGGCTTGTAGGATCACATAAAACTTATCATGGCATGTTTTAAGGGATGTGGGAAAATGGTAAACTTACTTCGGCACATTTAGGGGAGAGCCAAAGACAGTCAAAAGGAGGGATCAAGATAGATGACGGAAGAACAAGCATGGGAAAATGGAGTAGAGGGGGAATAAAAGAGGTCATCTGCATGCAGTCAAGCTACTGTCAGCATTTTTCATCAGGCTATGCCCTGTGTCTGATCATGACAATGTATCTTATCTTCTTGTTAAACTCAGTTATTGGATGTTTTCCTGTGTGAGTGTGCTCTCTGCTCTCTGTGCATGTGTGTGTGCGATCTGCTAGCAAATTTAAAGCCAAGCTAGCTGGTGGGTAGAGTGAGTGGTCTAAGTACCATCAACTGGAGATAGACCAAGGGGAGAGCTGAAGGGACCTGCAGGTCTGAGGGCTAGCAACTGGAAAAACAGATTGGCTGGATACCAGCTATTGAACAGACTGAGTGTCTAATGGCTGATGATGAACTACTTTTTGTGTGTGATTTGAATATGAATTTAATATCTGGACTATCTGGTGAGCAGGAGAGGAGGGAGATGTGGGAGCCAGTTACTAGACAGGCCACAGACGGGGACAGTAGAGGGTCCAAGGGTCTGAGAGCCAGCTGCTGAAGAGACCACAGGTCTGAAACAGCTACTGGAAGGACCTGTTTGCATGTGTTTGGGTGGAAGATCTTCTAGCAAGCTTCCAGTTTGATTAGCCTGTGAGTGAGAAGTGGATCAGCCCAATTACATGTTAATGGCAGTCTTGGTTAGTGTGTATGCAGAGACTGTAAAGGTGCTGCTCACTTCTCTGTTGGTAGTCAGCTCTTGCTCTATGGAGTGTGTGTATGCATGTGTGGTGTGTTCTTGGGGGCATGCCTAGCCGCATTGTTGACCAAACGTGATGTCAAAGTAATGCAGCATCTAAGGACCAGAAGAAAGAATCCCTTAGATCCCATAGTCTATCAGATTTGGCTTTCCTGTAACAGGTGCAAATTCAGCTGGAGGAAGCCTGAACACTAAATATTCCACTTTGAAGGGAACAGTTTTCATAAGAAATATGGATTGGAAATACAGGCTTATAACAGAGTGGCCCCTTCCGTGTGTGTATCTGGTAGCTGTAATGTCAGCCACATTATCAGAGGAATTGGGACACGCACAGTGCAGATCTTGTAGGACATTAGGGAGGGCATTATCTCAGATATAAAACCTGAGATAATTGTATTACAGTATGATTTTGGTTAGATGTTATTCCTCTGTCAGTGTCCAAGAAGCTAGGCCTAATTCTTTTCAGATTTATATCTAGTATGACTCATAAGAGGAAAAATGCTTTCTCTACATTTTACTTGATTTTCTTTAGCTGCATATGACACAAAGGGTACTGGTGGTTTTGATCCTGCTCTGTTTGTTATTCACACCTTAGACTCATTTTTATTTGTACCATGCTTCTTTATTCATAATATGCTGCTTTTAATTTTTCTTAAAATGCTTTCAGTTATACAACCATTGTTCTGAAATTAGGTTTTACAACCAACAGGACCTAAGTCACACAGAAGTAAATAGAATTTATACTACGCTGCCACTGAAGTAAACTACTACAACAGTCACGCCAATTATCATTGCCTTATACATCAAGGATTTGTACAGAATAAATACATTATTCATATCATGAAGGCAGGTTTGCATTTCAGTTCTCATACATTTCCTTTTCATGACCTTTAGTTTTGAAAACAGCTTGAAGCTTTTCAAAGTCTTTCAGGTTCTGTCTTCATTATTTCATTCCAGTATTAAGGTAACTGTTAAAATTCATATCCCTAAGGTATCAAACAAATAAAACAAAATCTGTTATAATCAGGTGATACAGTGAAAAGGAAATCAGAGGGATCAAATTAAATAAGAAAGAGTCTTGGCTTCTTATATATTATTTATCTTTCCTGGCTTGAACTTTGACTTTATGCATGTGACAGATGCCAGTCAGGGGTTGCCAAGTGGAACCTGGTTCCAAGACAAATGGACAGTTCAGATAAGGCATCATATATGATAAGAAGGACTGTTATTGAAGAGCTGGCTTAAATTATTTTTAGTAATAGGCAGGAAGTATTTTTCCTATCATGAAAAAAATTCTGAGATGTCAGAAAAAAATTTCAGCTTAATTTGGAATGAAAAAACAAAATCTCAAACACTGTCTCAGTAAGACAATCTGAAAAAAAGAGGTTTGGAGAATAAAAAAACCCAGCATTTTCAAAATGCAGCAATTCAGCTTGGAATGTTTTTTATATCCCTAATTTGTATAAATTTAGAAAATGGAAGAGAAATTTTTAGGTAATTTTTTTTGGTAATTTTATAGTGCTGAAATGGGATATTTTAATGATTTGGAACCTTTTTCACCAAACCTTTAAACTTTTCATAAGAAAATCTGATCTAAAAAAGTGTTGTCAAACCTAATCTTGTCATAGGAACATTTTTGGCTTTGGCTATTTAGCGTCTTCTCAGCAGAAAAGATTTCATAAAGAGATTGACTACTAGCTCTTGTGATGACACTTTGATCTGATGAACTGCAAATCTTTCTTTTGGCAAATCTGACTCATAGTGAAATGCTCAGGGAATATCCCTTGAGGAAGTCCAGTTGTATCTGATCATTGTTAACCTATGGTTTAATACGCATTTTAATATATGGGTTGAACATGTGTGTAGTATTACCTGTAGATTCCTGAACATCTTGAGACTGATTGACAGACAGTGACTTGCCAAATCTCTGTGGCAAATTTAGAAGTGATTGATTGGAACTTTTAAGAAGTGGAGATCTTCCAAGCCTGTGTGACACCTTTGGAGCTTGCTTAGGTACATTCTCTCCAAAAGCTCTTCCAAATCTCAAAGGCAAATTAGCAATTGGTTTAATGCTTCTTTCTTCTGGGTAATTTCTTCCAAACCTAAGAGGTAAATTAGCAACTGAATTTGGCATCTTGTTTACTGTAGGAGGGTTCATTTTAATGATATTTTTTGATCCCCAGTCCTTCATTTCTTCAAAATTGAGACTCCTTTGCATTTCTTCCAAGATATTATCTTTAATCTAAAGAAAATAATTTTAAAAAGTATGTTGTCATTTTATAGGGCATTACTCCAGCTACCAATCACAGAAAGTATTAGTTTTTATATCTCCTTAGAAGGATGCTAGGTAACACTTTTTAGATATCTGATGATTTTTAGCTGTATTTGCTAAACTCTGTTGTATTGTGAGCTACATCATATGGATTAGTTCATATGCAGACATTGTCCTGATTACCTTTTCAGTACACTGACCACAAGAGCACATCTATATATCAGCATCCACAACCATTCAAATGGTGTCAGTTGGAAATATTTCTAGGCATAGGTGTTGGTACCTGTACCATTAGTTAAGTGTGGACAGGAGTCATTGTCAGGTCCACATTTGCTTATACCACCAGCTGAAGTTGTCTGGAAGGGAAGATGCTGACTATATTTAGTAACTTTACACGCACACAATGTCTTACTCATCTGGTCTGGATGAATGTGTAGCTCATTTCTTCCTAAGTACTGAGTGGATGCTTTTGACCCCATGTTCTGCTGGGCTAAAATTCAGGGAATGGAAAGTATTTGGGACAAGTCTACATCATGCCTGTCCTGCCCTTGCAGTATAGAGATTGCCCTGAGCTTTAAGTTGCTTTAGTTTCATCTAGTACACAAGATGCATTAGGAGCTCCTAATCTTTTTTGCACCCAGTGCAAAAATCTTTCTGTCTGTGCTGGCATACAATGAAGAACTGAGCCTAGTATATTACCTGTTTTACGATGTAAAGGACAGCTGTTGCCTGAAAAATAGCTATATCGACATAACCTTTTCTTATATAGCAGTGTTTCTTCCCTGGGCATACTAAAAATCACTTATTTTTGCCACAAAAATTGGTTTGGCTGAGAATCCAAATGTGACAAAAATGTTTCCAAGCCTTAAAAGCAAATATGCACAAATATGGGTTTTAATTTCAGTTAAAGACACAAATGCTATGAAACCTAATTTCAATTCCTTACCCCTATTTGATGACTTCCCTGGAAGCTTCTGCACCTACTGTGAGAGAAGGGGAATGAACCATTTTAGTTCATACTCCATGATTAAAACATTAAATAAACTATCTCTCTGATTGCACCTGCACACCCCTTCTGAAGTATATAAAATACAGTGAGCTGAAGACCTGAGGATTTCACTGGCATAATTAAAGTTGTATTTTGGATTGAAGAATCTTTATTGCACCAATGATGATGAAGGAAAAAGAGAGGTTGGTTCTTATTTCCCAGGGAGTATTCGCAGGGCAGACAAGAAAAATAATATATATAAAGTGTGCAAATTTCATTTGGCATCTATTGAGACATAATAAATGTGCAACCCTGCAAAGATATTTTTATAGTCAATTTCCAGAATAGAATTTTAAGACCATTAACTATATTAGATTTAAAATGTACTCTGTTTATCATTATTCTTTGAGTATTACAAGCATTCTTTTATTAATTTTGTATTAATAATGTATTTGTTATATTATGTGTGTAAAATGCCTGACAGCAATGTTAATTGAAGCCCTCACTATGTAAGTAAGAAAAATTTCAGAGAAAGTCTCAACCCAATCTCAAGGTGGTATTGCAAGAAAATTGAAGCATGAATTGATTTACACAGTATGTGTGTCTGAGCAAATGAAGTTCCTGAAAATTCTTTCAACAAGCTTTTTTCATACTGCTAGTGCTGTAATGCTGAATACTGTGCAATGAGGTTAGGAGAGCCTTTAGCAAAAAATTCAAAGTGGTCAGGATTTGACCCACAGTTCCCCCAAATAATGTCATAGTAATACGGATCTTACCTCATAATATTTACCGTCATTGTCTTCTGTACTCCACAGGCTGGACTTCATTGGTTCATCTAGGCACATACTATTCGATATTAGAAAGACCACTGTACCTAAAGCAAATAGAATAAACTTCTTGGTTGAAACAACTTCCATTTTTCTCAGATTCAGCTTACTTAGAGAACTCAGAATCTCTACAGAAAAGAAAACTGCCATCATTTTATATGGTCAGAAAACAAAAAGATTTTGTTCCCTATGACATCAGTCTCAAAAGCTTCAATTCTTAATATTAATTAGGGAAGTAATCTGAATATATTTCAAGAATGTTGGGAATTTCTTTTGTGAACCTTTTTAACCAACATAGCTTCTTGTTAGGGACACACTGACTTTACAAATATTTCCTTCTGGTGAAATATGTCTTAATTAGCTAAATTTGAGAGCCATAGCAGTAGGGACTTAGAACAGCCACAATGTTCCATCACCAGTAGACAAAACCATCTTGTTTCTTTCTTTTGTAGCATTGTTCTCAGAAAAGCTATGAAAGGAAGCTTTCTCTGTGTGTTATTCTGCTTAAATGATCCTTTTAGATCATATAATGCTTGTTTATAGTTAGTTATGTACAGCTAGGGACATTTGGCCCATTGAAATCAAGTGCTGTCTATTTAAGCTGTTGATCAGATCATGAGGTGTTATGCATCAGTCAGATCTTTTGACGTACATAGTATCTATGCTCTAAATTGAACATGTTGATTTGCATTCAGACTGAATTAGGAACATGCTTTTAATGCCCTATCCATCAGTTAAGTTTTTTGAATTTTCAAAGGTTATGTTACATCTATATTCTTAAGGCCCAATTTGCCTGTACATGTTCTGTCCCAGAAGGGAATTCAGGCTGCACACTAAATGTGCCCTTAAAGTGCACATTGAGATAGGCTGGTAAGCCAGGCTGCCATAAAAAAAAAAACAACCAAACATATTACATTGTTCTTCCATTTGTTATTCTTAAGTTCTTGAAATGGTTTCCTAAATTTCATATGTTAATACTTAAAGTCAGCCACATAAGCAGAAAATCTGATTGCTCACGCTGGAAAACTGGACTCTGAACAAGTTGTTTTGCAATTCAGCACTACGGTTGTAAAATGTCTGTTCCAACACAGCACCGGCAAAGCTGTCCCAAGAGAATGTGAATTATGCTGTGAGCAGCATGGATAGTATGGACTGTTTGTTGATGATATGTTACTGTGTTTACTGCACTGTGCAGCTGAAGGATTTGCAAGTATCATCATTTTAGAATTAAGTTGGCTGGTTTTATGGGTTTAAAGCTGTATGGCACGCATGGAGTGATTTCTGCCTTAGATTGTCTGAAACTGAGATCCTGAAGGCCTTAAGCAGCTTTGTATTAGAACTAAAAAGATACTCAAATCTCCTTTCAGACTCCTGAAAACCACAGGTTGTGTGTTGGGAACTGCTCTGACACAACTGCTACTCTAACTTGACCAAGGTAACAGGAAAGACTAAATCTATCACCTAAATCATTTACTAGAGCCACTTCAAGCGAAAAAAAAAAAGAAAAATAAATTCTGATGAATGATCTCCTTAGATAAATATACATTTGCAAATGTTTTAAATACTAACTTCTTCTTTCCCTCTCCCATACTTTAATCCTTATCCAACAGCAGGATGAGCAGCAAGATGCTGTTCTCCAAGCTTGGACCGTCTTGTCCTCATTCCCCACTGATATGTTTCCTGTCTCCTCCAACTCCCATAATTACTAGGGGTCATCTAGGGTAGGGGGACAAAGTGTTGCAGGCGTCTCCTTGAAGGTGACAAAGGTAAGCAATTTTAGAGGGAATTTGAACCTTCTTGAGATGATGCCATGAGGGGGCTGGGAGGATATTGCATATCCAGACTCTCATACTTCCTAATGAACACTCTGGGATGTTGCTGTGAGACAGTGGCAAATAGTGGACTAAATAGGCGGTATGTATGGTCTTGTCTGATAATGCCTGTGAAATACTGCTTTTTTAGCCTGGCTTCAATGCCAGCCTACCTGCCATTGTTCCCCATGTTCATTCAAGGTAGATGGTGTACCTGCATCAGAGAGGTGCCGTTCCATGAGCTCTGTGAACTGTGGGGGACGAGTTCAGGGATGAGGAATAATCCCATTGCAGTGATAAGGTTGACTATATTTTTGGATACCATAATTTTGGTATTTGCAAATCTGCGTCAAATCCTTTGGAAAACAGAGAAATAAAATGAGATGTTGATGGAGAAGTGGTCTAAAAGGAGTCTATGTCCTCTTAGTGCTCTGGCAGGTCAGGGGCACCAGTAGTCTCTTTTCATTGAGGGCTGAGTGCAGGTTCTTAACTCTCTGGAGCCTCATGTCATGAGACTTCCATCTGTGAGAACAGATGGATTTTCCAAGTTCCTTTTCTTTATGGTAACAATAAAGACAACAATGAATGCAATTAATGTGCTAATATCTATCTAACATGTGGTCATTTAGCACTGGGCTTTCCCTTTACCTAGCTGCTGGTTTATAAACCTCTCTTGATCAATGATCTTTCAATCAACTGTATGAGGATATTTGTTTTATAAATTAAATGGAATTGGTGAGATCCAAAAACTCTCCTGCACTGTTTGTCACAAATACAAATTCCATTTTCCCTGGACAGACTAGGAAAATATATCACTGTTGTCTAAGCCTCATCAGGCTTTCTTGACATTCATTATGTCTTCTGTGTACATTGATTTTCTAATCAACATGAAGTTTTCAGATGTTTTGCATGCCAGGCAGTCAGAGAGTTGTACATCCCTGTACTTTCCTATGGATTCATTTGCCTTTGATGGCTCTGCTGCAGGAACTCTTTGGAAATTTCAAGTCAAGCAGTTACGATGATTGTTCATTAACTTTCCTGAGGAAGGACTTGTCATACCACAGTGCTCAAGTACAAGAATGGATAATCTGAGCACTCTTCATCAATGTGACTACAAATTCTGCTGTGTTTAGACCATCTTCAGTAGCAGCTTCATAAGCTGGCCCAGCTGACTTCAAACTGTCACAATCTATTACAATGATTTATTTGTAGAGGGAAGACACATTTGTTGGTGGCAACAAACAGTGTTGGGGAAGAGGGCTGTCTGTTACTGAATTGCTCTGTCTCCATCCACAAAGGCTCTGAATAAGGCATATGGAGGGGAGTGGGCTCTGGGTATTGTTGAAAACAACTTCTGAGTTCCTAACCTCATGTCCCACACTTATTTTGTCTTACTGTCTTACATTACTCATCAACCAAGCTATTCAGAGGACTTGACCATAACTGAACTCTCTTCTGAGAATTCCCCAGTTACACCTCCATGTGAAACAAGCCTTACAGGCAAGGCCAATGTTAAGAGCTTTCCTACAGGTACATGCTACAATCTAGAACAAGACAGTGCTTCTTTTTATCTCTTCATTCAGTGTAGGTAGACACAGGACAAAGCATTTATTTTGGCTTAGTGGTGCAACAGTAAAGTGGATCCTATCTGTGATGTTACTGAAGTGACTTGATGTATACCTACATTTGAGATGAAAATGTAATTAGTAGTAATGACAAGGGTAGCTCAATTTCCTAAGCAACTCAGTGCAAAGTAAATTATTTGATTCCAGTGAAAGAACAAGTTTTAATATTGCTCTTTCTTTATATAAGAATATATGATAAATCCTTATCCATTATTAACAATATATTGTGTGAAAATTGCATGTTTTATGACTCATGCCACCAATAAGCATCTGCTCATTACCATAATGATAAATCATTCATAATATATTCATTTTGCTATTTTGTATTATATGATCTATTCTATGTCTCATTTTGAAGAAGATTTTAAAATGTGTAATTTGTTTCATTGGCAAGCAATTCTGTTCATTTTTCACCCATTCCTATACCACGCAGTGGGCTGTGCTGGCTTTGCTGTCTTGTGCTTCAGTTCTGGTGCACAATACAAGGTGTATTTGCTCAGAATAGATGTCTCTTAAGCAGATAACCAGACCTCTACTGCACTCAGTATCCTGACATTGTATGTGGATGTAAAACCTGGTGTCCCTCTCATACTGACAGTATTTCACTGATCGGGGGAAACAGGGAAGCCTGGTTTCCCATGACTTTGTGACTGAAGAGTAAATGACAGTGTGTATTCTCTAAGGTCTAGTAAGGATTAACCTTACTGTAGGATCTGTGTGTGAACAGCATGTCTATACTCTCTTACCATGTCTGTACTCTCTTGCCATGTCCCATGTTACCACAAAGTGGAATATCAGTGAAACTTTTCCCTGCCAACTTCAACTGAACTTGGCTTCTAGGGTTGGGAGTTATCAAGGGTGACTGACAAGCAAACACTTACGCAGAGAGAAACAGATTCGTCTCATTCCATTAGGAAACCAATACAAAATCAGGAATGACTGCTGAAATACCACAGGTATAAAGCCTCAACATCTGTACGTTTACTGTGGTCACAGTGATAATTTCTATCTTTATTAATGAGGCATTAGCTCAGCTTTTGGAATTTTGCAGAAGAATAGGGGAATTTATTATGAATCCCCTTTCTTTGTGTACTGTAGCTTGAGAAGGAAAAACAACCTTTGTGAAACAGCCCTCTCTGATTTGCAGAATCAGACCTTCCAATTTAAAACAGATTTTCATCTACATGTATCTCTGAGCTTTCCTGCTAGCTGGCAGAAGTAATCAAAGGACAAATGCATGTAGATATCAAGGTACAAATAACCTCATTTTAAGGTTAGCCTCTATGAGTTGCTCTCTGGTGTTAGAAGGAATTTTGCCCTTTGATTAGCTGAATCCAGGATGGTTTTTTTTGCTTTGTGCTTCTGGAGCAGCAGAACAGCATGAGAGACAGAAAAACAATGAGAGGCTTGAGTTATTATGGTAACAAGCTGGAAACTGCTTTATCATCTTGGTAGACAAGGTGTGAACAATAATTCTTGATTAGACAGGTTCTTCAATTATATATTTGTATTAGTAATAAAATAAACATGCTTTCAATAACATTTGGGATATAAATACATTCTTCTTTTTTTACTAACTACTCTGTAGAGTGCAATACTGTACTTACCAATCTACTACAGTCTGTAGCAGCTCTAGCCCATTCTTGTCTATTAAAAATTAAACCCTTTTATAATACATTATTAAAAGTGCTTTGGTTGGCTGCAAATCAAGAAAGACTTCATAAAGTCTTAGAAGAAGGAGAAATCTGATTAAATCTAGGATCCACAGGAAGCAATGGAAAGTGCATGAGAAAAACCCCAACATTAAATTATGTCTTTAAAACTCCTTCAGGACTTTAAAAAATCATTAGCAGCTTTTATTTGAGTTAACTATTAACCAAGGGACACTTAATAGATTCATTATTCCACGTTCCTCCTTCCATTTTTCAGTTTGGAACCTGCATTAGTTATAGATACAGATACTTTCATTCCTTGTTCTCCCCTTTTACAGAATGATTTTTTCCTAGAAATATTGTGCTCATTTAATAGTTCCCATATGCCTTTTATATAAACACCGAGGAACGTGGAGATTGTGCTATTCTTTAGCTGGATTGAGTGTTGCAGGATCTGATTTTCATTTTAGGAAATCTAGCAGTTTAGCAATTTAGGAGAGGAAAATAAAATTAAAGGAAAGCACCTATGTTTCCGGGAGGGAGAAAGAGGCTGCAAGCATTTTACTGACTAAGCTGAGGAAGTAGGTCCAGCTTTTTTAAAATAAAGCTTCTCTCTCTTTCATTTGTTAATGTTGCTTTTTAAAGGGAAGAAGGGAGTTAAAAATCTGTCCATTCATCCTTGCTGTTTTATGACAGTGATGTTATAGAGTATCCTGGAATGGGAAGTATTATTTCACTGGGAAGCATAGAACTTTGTGTGTGGTGGTGAAGGAGCTGACTGTGCCATCACTTTAACTTGGGCTGAGTGTTAGCCATGAGACCTGTAACATCTCTTTACATTGTGGTAACATGACAGGGAACATGTACCTGCACAAACACCACCCTGGGGCCATGGTCCACAAGTGGGAGTTATTACTGATGCTTGTATAGAAATAATAATTTACAGTCCTAGCTCAGAAGGTCTCCATCCCACCAACATGAGCATAGGGAGAGGTGGGGTGGACATGGTTTAGCAGTGGATCGGTAGAGCTAGGTTAATGGTTGGACTCAATGATCTTAAAAGATTTTTTCTAACCTAAATGATTCTATGATTATAATGGAAAATTCCTCTGCTTGCTTCAGGGGGATTGGACTAGGTGATCTTTAAAGGTCCCTTCAAACCTAAACCATCCTATGATTCTGTGATCCTACCCTATGACTTCTGCCTTATTTCAGGCATACATCTGCCTTTGTCAGTATTAGGGCTTCTCTCACCTCTGACAACCAGGTCACCGAGATTCAGCCTGCCACTCCTTGCTAGCTCCAGGTGCCTGACAGCTCCTGTCAGCTCCTGTTGCTGTTGACCAAACAAGCTGGAGCCAGAAAAAAGCTTGACAGACTGCTTTGCTGTCATCTCACCTGAGAAAGAAATGATGACCTGACAGGACCCAGGAAGCCATTGAGCAAGCCTGCCTCCAGGGCCGTCTCCCAGGGAGAGGGTCAAGGGCTTTTCAGCTGGTTGAAGTAGAGCTTGGGAAGAGAGGTACCAGCCTGACCGAAAAAAGGCAAGATTAACAATGCAGACTGTTGTCCAATTATTGCAGATGCTGTGCAGCTTTTTTTGAAATGCAGTACTAGATATTGCTTGAGACAGCATGCCAGATTAGCTGGACAGCTTGGCTGCTTTAGCACTGAGATTTTAATGGTCTTGTGAAAAAAAATCATCACTTCTCACTGCTTTCCTAATCTGACTCCTATGGTGTGACCAATGTTTCTAATGGGAAAACTGGGAAGATAAGATGCAAGTGAGTACTGGATCCCATGCACTGCCTGTTCTGCAGCTCCTCTGTGGTATCTCAGGGCAGTTGAACAGGGAAAGCCTATGAAGAAATTAAAAAAAAAAATCAAACCCCAAACACTGAGAGGCTACATCTATCAGCTGAATTCAAGATGGGACGTGTCATTTTCAACTGAAAGTAGCTAGAGGAAAAAAAAGATTACTCAGGTTTAATTGCTGTGCTGATTTGGGGCCCAAATATACTGAAACAGCTTTGTGCAACCTCACTTTGTTTTGAAAGAGAACGTTTCAAAACTGTTGCACAGTGTGTCCCTAATTTATGAGTAAAGAACAATTATTGATCCTGATTGGAGTTACTGGTAGTGCCGAATGTTTCTGGGGTGGGCGGGCAATGGCCTGCGATAATAATTTTTTAGTTCTTGATGTATTGTCATGGGCACCAGATAAACATGTACTGGAAAAAGCTTTAATAGACACTGTTCCTCAAAATTTTCTTCAGATGCCAAGTCAGTTTGCTTGCTACTCAGTTCCCTGAAACTTGCACAGATTTTCTTAGAGATGATATCAAAGATTTTTAGGCCTGGTAGCAAAGGAGCTCTGGTGACAGTTGCTGCATTGTAATGGAAGTGCTAGGAGTAGTAAGAGCTGTGTGTGGTGCCTGCAAAGGAAGAGAGTAAGAGGCAGAAAGACCAGGAGAAGAGCAAACCTGGACAATCTGTGCAGGACATTGATCCAAAGCTCAGTTCCTTGCTCTTTACAGTCTAAGAACTAAGTAAATTTTGAGTTATAAGGCCATAATTCCATCTCTGGATTGTGGTGACTATGTAAGGCCACTTGAGCTTTGCTCTTATAGTTTATGATATCACCACAGTCCCCTGATGGATTTACAGCCCTGTAATTTTTTACAGCAGTGAGCTGCTTACTTTTCTATTTATCACTGGAGATATTGGTAACAGTCGCCTAGTTCTATGATATAATTTCCTATACTCTTGCATTTGTTTTTGTAGAAAAAAAAAAAATTGTTCTTTTGAAGCAGGCTGCCAGAGACTGCGGGGAGAGGGAGGAAGCTCTGTTTCTGCCTCCCTCTGTCTCTTTAAAGACTGTTTAATTTAGCAACTATTTGTCCAGACACAGGATGGCGTAATGACTACCAATTTTACATCTCTGTATGACAAACAGCTGTATTACTTCCACTTCCACAGAGTTTCTTTTCTCTTTCTTGCCCCCTGCTGTATATTGATTTCTCAATTAAAGTTCATCTCACGAGCCCCTCTCACAGGTTGTTACCATAATAGAAGGTTGAGGGGAGGTCAGCGTGGTACATCACAGGCAGACTCCAGGTCTGAGGCAGGTCTTTATCTTGATCCCACTCTAATGCTATGCCACAGATTTTGGTTCAGAACAGATGGTCATAACTGTTAATTTGATTAGTTGTGAGTGTGGCAGGGAGGTAATCACAGCAAAAGGAGATGAGCACGGTAGGTGTCATGTGGTGTAGCATCACATCCGTATTCTACTCCACAGGTAACTATGCCAATTACTTAGTGCAAATAAATAAATATAAGTGTCTAACAGTCAGCTCAGTTGGACAATCTACCCATTGTGCTCTGGGCACTGAGAGTGGAGGCATCACACACTTGGCAGCAGGAGAGTTAAAAGCACTTGAATAGAGAGGTAGAAGCTTTTGGTTTTGATGGAAGTAACTGACCTTGGCATTTAGAAAGAAACCTTTTAGTACAATTTTCAAAGATTTTACTACAGGTCAAAAAGTATGTCTGAGGCCAGGAGGAACTGAACCTCTGTCTCTACATGCAGACTAATGAGTATATAATAGATAAGTCTTCTGGGTGTGATTTTAGAGGAACACAAATCATTGGAAAGAAGTTTTATTATGGACACTGAGCTACATCCAATTATTATCCAGAGAATTACCATTGCAGAATTATAGGATCAGTCATATGTAGGGAATTCTTTTGTTTCTTTTTATTGTAAACAGCAGGGTGCTGGATGTGATGAATCATCCAGTCTTATTCCTTAGTCTAGGATGTGAACAAATATTCTAAAAAAATCTAACCTGATATATGCTTTGTGAGGACTCCTAAGATAGGACATTAGTTTAGGAAAAAAGCCCACACATCTCCCTCCTTTATACTAAGCCTACTGATTTAGATCAAGTTGGTATTTTCAGGGTGTATTTTTAATTAAACTATACTTAAAAACCTAAGATGACTAAACATTAAGTAGTATGTTTTAGCTGTGCCCTCCTAAGTGCTGATCAATGCAACACATACTGCAATTTCACATAAAGCATTTTTTGTCTGATTTTTGTGCACTCTGTGACCTTCATTATTGGTAAAATATCTAAATCAGGCTATTACACTGTTTGCTTATCATTCTTCCTTTGGGCATGCATTACTGTATGCAAATAAAAAGAAACAGAAAAGCAACTCTAAAGGATTTATTCAGCAATCTCTCAAGTTAACCACACGGGGGCATGAGGTATTTGTTAAAGAGAGATTTTTAGGCACATGGTTGGGAAATATATAACGATAAGAAGCCTTACTGGTAAACTGGCATCAGAATTGTCACTTGTTCTTTTAGCTCTTTGCTTGCAACCACAAATACTTAGCAAACAATTGTTGGACATGACATTAATCTAAGATATAGTAAACAAAAATATGTTGTGGACAGGAAAGAATATCAAAACATATTTTAAATGTCCCCATTAGTTAACCTGGCCTCTAAATATATTTTTATGATGCTATTTTGGTACTTCTTTAAACAAAATCTGAAATCTTCCATATAACCCTGCACATCTGACTTAAATACTCTAAACATTTAAATTAAATGAGAAGGAGGCTGCTGTGAGATATAGCAGCCTAGATCAGGAGTATAACCATTTTGTTAATTGCCTAGATGACATTAATTTTTGTAATTCACTTGCAAGATGAGTAAGATGCTCTATACATTTCGGCTCTGATCCAGCAAAGCACATAAAATCATAGTTAATGATGTTAAGTGCTTGAGTAGTTCTCCTTGAGCCCATGCCTTAAGCTGAGTACGTATTGAAGTGCATTCCAACACAGAGAAAGTGGCACAATCAATCCTTTAATTAGTTTTAAAATGGAATTCGAAATGCAATGCAATTCTTTGCACTTTACATTGAAAAAAATGCATGCTTTGAGACTCTCCTGGGACAGAGATGACTAAACCTATTTATCCGCTTCGGTTTCCAAAGGGAATGAATTTTCATTGTTTTCTGCTGTTGTTCTCCCCTAAATTTATAAATTTATTTTGCTCAGTCAACTGGTTTGTTTACAGCAGAATATTTATATTAATATTTCCAAGTCTGGTATTTTATGGACCTTTTTATTTATAAGATAATTCACACATTTTATTGGTATTTAAGAGGGTGGAATATTTTTTATTTCTGCTTCTGCAATTTTAAATCAAAGCAAAACTGAGCAGCAGTAACACCATATAAACAAGTGTTCACAGTACCTGAAAGCTTGTTTCTTTTCAAAATAAGATGAAAATCAGGATTTTGGACTGCATATTTCTGATCAAGTATTTAATTCTCACACAGCTCAAAGGAACCATAAATTTAGGTTTTGTTTTTTGAGCCGTTGTGTCCTTTCCACTCTGCAGTTTTCGGCATGTGCTTTTGGCATACTGATCTCTGTTCAAGCAAGATGACTGCAAACAGGTGAATTCTCAGTTTAGGAAGGAACACTGTCCTCCTGTTCCGCTCAAATGGAAGAATCTGAGAAAAGTACCTCTGAACTCAATCCACACTTCACCAAAACTTGGAGTGCTTTGGCATAACCCCATCTTTGTGGTAAATGTATTTCTACGGGGATTCTAAATAATGCCCATAGTCATAGCAGGCAGAGGCAAAACCATTTCTGAACATAATGCAGTTGGTACAGAGCAGGAATTCATTCCTGAACAGGCAGACTACAGCTGTTGGGTACTTTTCCCTAAGTTACAAAATCTTCTTACTTCATTGCCTAGGCTTAGATCCATTTTGTTGGCTCCAACAATTTTATCTTGACATCTTGCATTTTTAAATGCTCTGTGAAAGCTTGCCTGAAAATCCTTCCCAACAAATGCTAAAATAACTTGAGGCTGTCGATCCATGTGTGTAACAAAGAAACTTGCGTGTCCCTTGACTGTGTTTTCATGCAGAATTAAAACACAAACATATGCAAGGAATTACAAGTAAACAGAGGATGAGTCCATATAAGTCCATAAACCTTACCTTAACCAAATGTCTGCTCACACTGTGAGTACTTTCTGTCCCCAAAACAAAGTCTGTGGTATGTTTGACTGCATTTCTTTTATGTTCACTAATATGTCTATTCCTTGCTAGCAATGAAGCACTTGCATCTATTAATCTCTAAAGCCATCAGCTAATCTATATGCTCTCTGAAGTGGATGAGGCAATGAACATGGTGTCATATACTATTTTCCGGTAAGTTTTGGCTGATCCACTAATGCATCAAATATATTTGAATTTACTATTCACATAACTTTTAATGGAACACTATTAAGCCAATTTGAGTGATAACCACTGTAGCCTTTTTAGTAATTTACAGCACAGTGAAGTGAAGTCACTGTGCTGCATGTGGTTTGCTGTATCATCCACTACATGCTGATGCCATGACATCCTCGTAGGAAGGATGAGAGCACAGTTATTTGTTTTGCTTTAAAAAAAATAAAAATAAAAAAATATTGTTCTTAAATGGAGAAGTGTTTAGAGCAAATGATTTAATATTGCTCTTCTGCAAAAGCAATGGAAACTTGGGAAAGGATCAAACAGTCCCTCAAAGTTGGCTACCACCTTCCTGACTTCATATTGTTTTTAAATGAAACATCTGACACATTCTCCAGCTGGGTTGTTATTTTGTTCTTCTTGACAAAGTAATTCAAAATTTGCTGAAAACCAAGCTCAATGGAAGAGGAATTTTTTTTTCATAGACATCTGGAGCTTTCCTTCAAAGGTGATGTGATCTTTCATCTGGACAAGAAAGGCTTTGATCCAAACTCTATCTCCCAGTTAATTGGTGTTAGTGAGGTAGATTTGACAGGCCCTAAAGCAGTTTCTGGAATGCCTTACTCTGTTAAGACCTGTCTATTGTGGCTCAGTCAGCTCAAAGACATCAGCTTTCTCTCGTTTGACTTCTGTCCCACTGGGATGGTTACAGGTTTTATTTGCTTTCATTATTTTGTCTTGTAAAACCATTGAAAACCAACAAGGAAAGACACTTCTCAAACTAAGCAAAACCAATCACTTATGGACATTCATGTAAGGTTTGATTTTCACATAAATTCACAGATGGAGAAAGGGTGATTGCATTTAAATTTGAGCACTTAATTTTTTAAGATCTTGTCCACTTTGGGGTGTGATCATGTCTGTTTTCCTGTGTTATATTTATTAACTGAAACAACTGAAGCAAGTATCTTTGCTGCTACTGTATGTACATTAGTTACACGCTGTGCATATTAAAGTATTATTCTCTAAAAATTTTGCTCCTTTAAACCCAAATTTTAGTGTGATTAATCTTAAGCATAGCGTATGCCTTTCCTTCATGGCAGGACACAGCAGAATAAAGGAAGTCTTATCTTCTGCATTGTGTAGCAGTTTGCATTAAGGGTAAAAATCTGGCAAAGAGATCTTACTCTGTATGTCTTTTTGTCCATCTTCTGTGATAACATAGACTGCACAGTGAATGAACAGAGCCCTCACAGCCACCTTATCATAAGAATGAGAGAAGAGACAGGAAAGAAATACATAAAATTAATTTCCTTTCCTGCTTTGGGGGCACTACAAAACCCCTTGTAAGTTCTCTGTCGGGGCACACAGCAACTCCATGTTCCTGTACTTAGACTTCCAGGTCTAGTACACCTATAAAGCAAAAACCATATAGCAGTTACAATTTCATGTGTGAAAGTTTCTACAGCTGAAAAACTTGAAGCTTTGTAATCCATCCCTTTTCCCATGAAACAAATTAATTTTTCACTCAGCCCAATTACAATTAGCCAGTTAAACTTTATATTTTAAAAAATTTAAAAATCAAGTGCCTAAAAGTGTGTATTTTTTTTCCTACAATGGTGATTAGTCTCAGAAAATATTTTACACTTTTGCTTAGACCCTGCGTACTTCCATACCTTTGCAACTACAACAAATGGTGAGTCAACATCTCCTGATGGGAAAATGTAGGTAAAAAGGATTCTTAAGTAGATGATTGAATCAGTTTCTATCAGAATATGCTGCTGTCATATTCCTGAGGATCTGTAGGCAGTGACTGTTTGCCAGCTGTTCTTTAAGGTACAGGAAACAGTACGATAGAGAACACCTCTTTCTATTTAAGTATCATCATGAGCTGTTGCAGTATTGCTTTGGTTGCTGACAGTTCCCTGCACCAAAAGCTATTCACCAATTCCATTACTGAAAAGAGTCTCCTAACTCCACATTAACTCAACATTACAGAACTACCATTTTAAAAAGAATATAGGATCTTTGTGGTGTGTTGATTTTATGCTAATCTAGAGAGTAAGCTTACTTATAGCCCTGACATCTGATCATGAGAGTATATACGAATTTAAATATTGAAAATATTAAAGATGAAAGTAGAGATTCCTTATCCACTAGACATAAGCACAAAGCAAAGATCATTATTAGCCAGTATGTTTGACAAACTATGTGACAGCTATAACCCTGCAGCTGTTATTGAACTTGGCAGTTAAAAGTTTAATATTGATTAGAAACTGATATACCACTGACATGCACATATCCATTTCCCTCAGAATAGATGTCATCTTTCTTCTCTAGGTTCATCCCTAGAGCAAAGATCTCAAGAGTTCACTGAGCTATTCAATAGTAGGTTCTGCATCCCACAGGTTTTCTTTAGTGCAGCCTCTTCCAAAAGGTTGACTGAAGGGCAGTCCCTTTGAAGTACAGTGAACATATATATCTGCAGTGCATAAGGTTTGACCATAAGCAGGAGTCTCAGGTTTAGGGGAAAAAAAGGTGAGAAAAATTAAATAAGGCTTTGAAGATATTTTTTCAAAATGGAACCACCACCCCCCCATTGTAAAGAACAAGAAGAGAAGGAAGCATGTAAATGGAGACATTGACTTATGATTCCTTTTGCTCTGCTCAGCAAAGAAGGATCGAACCTCTTTCCACAAGTAATGCTGACATGCCCATGTTTCAACTATCTGTGACAAATACATCAGTGGACATTGAGATTGTTCAGCTACAGATGACTTGCAAGTTTTGAGGAGATGGGGAGAGACACATAGATCTGGTGGCTAAATGAGAGAGGGTGTGAAAATCTTTTAGCTCATGCTGGAATCCATGGTCCTGTGGCTGAAGCAGCTTAGAGGGCTTGGCCTACCCTGGTCTGTTCTGCTGTCCATACCAGGATCTTCTGCCTCCTGTGGGATTGAACATCTAGTCTGTATGTGAGATTTGCAGCCTTCAAATTGCCATTTATATGCTGTTCCTAGGGCTTCCTGGATTTTTGAAACAACCTCACACTGTCATTTTTACCAGCCACAGTTACAGAAATGATGGACTTGAGGATCATTCCTCCATCTCTGCAGCTGTGAGTAGCTCTCTAGAGTCTGAAGAAACAAACATACAAACCCAAATGCATTAAGCAGCCACTGTGTAGTGATTGCCTCTCATTTTGGTCTGGGGATTTTTGTTTGTTTGATCGTAAGGGGTGCAAGAATTTATTTTTAGCACAGTAGTGTTTAATTTTTTCCATTGACTGACTTCTATGGGAAAGTGTAACAAATGTAGTTATCATTCTCTGGCATCGTGATACTAGTGCTGGGCTGCTTCCATATCACTAACTGGAATCTGAGACCAATAGGAGATTTGGGCCAGTTGGATAAGTTATATACATAAGCTCAAAATCCCCTACATGAACTTAAGAGTTTTTCACATGTTTAAGCACCTAGGATTGATTCAAAGTGACTTTGATGGAATAACCAGGCTTTATGCATTAGACATAAAAGACATTTGAATAAATTCCAGGTCTGTATTTAGGTCTGGCATTTTCAAGATTTACTCTTAGCTCACTTCCTTTCAAGACAATTGTGATTGTACTTTACCCAGCTTTTCAAGCATTTCCAGAGAAATACCTTTCTTTACTTATTGACAGTTTCAGCAACAAACCCAGGAAGCTTTTTATTTTTAACCTCTTCAGGGCTGGACATGTCAACAAGCTCAGTCACAGTCCAAGGAGTTTCATTTACTCATCTTCAACATTTTTAACTGGCATAGATGTAATCTCATTAGGGTATCTGGGGAGATTGTCATGCAGAGGGAAGTAGCATCTATCATTTCCTATATGTTGGGATAATCTGTGAGGCCCTAGTGGAGTTGTAACTCTGCACATGCTGATCGGAAGTGTTAAGGAAATTAACATAAAACTCTATTAATGGCTTAAGGGAATCTGACTAAACAAACAAGGCCACACTGAGCAATAAATGCGAGTCTGAGACTGCATGACTTTCCTCATAACTACTCTAATTAATTGCTACAAGAGATTAATTTTATAATACAGCATGGATATCAAAGGGAATGGCTTAGTGATTTAAGTGTTATGTGTCTCCCCGGGAGATGCAGGTTCAGTTCTTCATGCAGCTGTTGTCAGCCTTCCAAAATATAATAGCTAAAATGAATTTCTTATATTTTACTGCTAGAATTTCCATGGAATAAAGACCTCAGCTGTTCTTATGCTGAAGTCAGTTGCAGGGTTGCTGTTAATTTCAGTGGAAGCAGAAGTATATTAAAACCAACTTCTGCTATGAAACTATCTTCACACTTTTTCATAAATTTAAAACCGTGATTTCACACACAAAATATCCTTGCCAAAACTCTACTTTCCAGCAACGGTCCAGCTATACATGGTGACATGAGCTTCATACAACTCCTTTACAAACTCACAAGCTGGATGTATGATTAGCTGAAATTGATTGCTTTGGTTTCTGAATCAAGATGTAGCAGAACCGTGATTTAGTATGCTTGGAAGTGCAACAGAGCAGGATCCTGGATAGCCTAATAAAATTTCTTCTGAAATACATTAGAGGAGATGATGTAATAGAGTGCCTTTGCATGGCCTCTCCTTTGGTCTCTAGTTCAGTTCTGCCCTAGTCAAGAGAAGAAAAGTGAGAAGGGGTTACCTGAAGGAGTTGGAGTTCAGTAAACACTCTTTTTAGACTAAACCAAAAGAATTCCATGACACTTCTTTACATGCTGCTCTGCTACTGTTGCACATAAACCTGGATATAGGAGTCCCAACTGGAACCTTCAGGTTAGAGGTTAGAGCAATTGTCTGAGAGCTCAGGCACATGGGACAGGACTCATACCAGGTAACACTATTTGTGTCAAGCCTAGTGGTCTGTCTAAGGGATTAACTTGGTTCTTTTCATAATCGGGAGAAAAAAAATAGGCACTTTTCAGGTGCAATTCCTCTGACTTCAATACTTGCACTTTAGGGGAAGGTGGATGGCACCCAGACTGTCTCAGGAGTAGTTCTACTTTTGGCTACGTGTATCACAACTGCAAACAATCTGTTGCTTTAAATAGTTGCCAGTATTGCTTTTCGCTGCCACAACTGAGCCTGTTGTATCTACATGAAAGGTTTTAGTGAAGGCAAATATAAGTCAGCATGACTTTGATTAGTCCCAGTGAATACTGCGTAGCCAAGTCACGTGATTTCATATTTGCAAGGCCACGCACATGTAAAGTGTGTTTGATAGCTCAGCTGATGTGTGATACCATAACATCTGAGCCCCAAGGGTCATCAGCCAGGATTGTTAATCATCTCAGTCAAGCAGAACAATGTCCCTCTACTTGTAGATCTTGGCTGAAGCTGTTCTTATTTGATGGCTGGCCTGATCTTTCCTCTCCAAAAACTTATGAATGGAATCCAGTAATTATTCTTGGTTTATTTTGACAAGTGTTTCCATTGCTTCCCCCTCACTTAATATTTCTCTACATGAGCCAAGCTGGAGGCTTATGTTTTAAAGAAAATGAATGGTAAAATAAGACTGTATTCAGAATTAGGAACATAACTAGGTGACCTGATTTTCAGAAATGCCAATTTCCCAGAAAAGACTCAGAGCTCTAGAGGCCATTAAAAAAAAGTCTTAGCTTTATAACTGTTATTACAATTATTATTTATAGTAGTTATTGCAGTAGTACCGTGGCAACAGACAAAGACCCTTTATGCAAGACACCGTACGACCAAAGAGACAAAAGTTACATGGATTAAAATTCCAACTGCCTATTATGTGGTGGAGACAAACTTGGAACGTGCACACCTCGCACAGCCACCTTCTCTTTGGAAAATGTCTGTCAGCTCTTCAGATGTCCTGCTTTTAAAACAAGTCGTCAACCAATAGGCTTTGCAGAGCAAAAGAAAAGCCAAGAAGCTCAGTCCTGTCCACACCATCATTTGTGATATACCCATCTGAACAGCAGTTAGGGACCCTCTTGGTTGCTCTCGATCCCTGGACATGTCACACAGTCACTCAGTATGAGGCCAGTGAGCTTTCTCCATGCAGCACTAATGGGTTGGGCTGAAGTGACAGGTCCTCTTATTTGTGGCTGTTTCTGTGCCTTTCACACCTGATCAAAAATGTTTACCAAGGTGCAGTCAGGGGATGAAGGCGGAGGGAGCAGAAGAAAAGAAATCTAATTTTGTTTGGAAACAGTTTCAGAGCTTAATTAGTAAGGAGGGGGGAGGAAGGGGGGCTGAACAGGTGGTGTATTATTCTGCCAGGGATCTTCAAAAGGGAGGGAGTGCGTATTGTTAGTTTGCTGCAGAATGAACAATGAGAAGTTTGACAGTACCTGGATACTTAAAAGCAGGTGAGCTGCCAAAGTAAGGTCAGTTATACACACATACACACTCAAAAAATCTGCATAGATAAAAAATAAATTCTCCTTTTTGCCCACAAGGGGACAGATCCCAGCTCTGCATCTGAGATTTACATGGATTCATATTCGTTACATTAGCAGTAGCCACATTTAGCAGCGATTCCCAAAGGAGCAGAAAAATGATGGCCTTGAAGAAAGCTGCCACATTTCAAACTCTCCAGCTGTGCCTTGCCACCATTGCTACATTCCACTGCCAAATGCAGCAATTTATGAATTTGTCTTTTTTATCTGCAAAAAATGTTAATTTACAGAATGAAGAGAATAGGAAAGGACTAACGTGCTTAGAAAAGGAAAGGACAAATATGCTTAGAAAAGGAAGGCTTGCATTTTCTTTTAACTGCTTTATAACTATTTCTTTGATGCTTTAAATATTATTTGTGTTCATAAGATCATTATTATTTTGCATTAGATGATGAAAAGAAAGCAGGGGTGCCAGCAGATAGAGCATTCCAGTTTACAAGAGTGTTTTTAAAGAGACAGTAGCCCAGCAAGACTACTAGGGAGTTTGAATAAAGAGAGAATGAATTATGAATGGTAATGTATTTTTTTGTTAATTTAAGTACTGAGCATGTGACATAAAATGATAATATATATTTCAGTTATTTCAAAAAAGCTATTTTATGTTGCATTGGATGGAACTGTGTACACATACATTTGTTCTGTCAGGGCAGACTAGGACCCATACATTTTTTTGGTGAAATTAATAGAGTAAAACCAAGTCCTTAAACGTTCTCTGACACCAAAAGGAACAGAAAGATTATTCCTAATTAATTATTTGTCCCTTCCTCAGCATTGTTGCTGAAAGCATCCTGCCGAGCTCTCTATGGGACCAATGAAAGACTTGATTTTTGCAGGATTGAAAACATGTGCATAATAGTCTTACTTGTGGTTTGATTTTGGTTTTTAGTGTTTCTCTTTTCAATCTAAGGGAAACAAATCATAATTCATACATTTTTAGATTTTTTGGAACTTCTGAAGGCAGGAGATTATAATCACAGCTTCCTGTAAAAGTTTCTGTACCTTGTGAGGCACCAGCTTGGCAGAGTCCAAGAGCAGTTCTGCCAAGGCTTTCTTAGATGACAGTTTAATAAGTAAGTCCAGCACTATCACTGAGCTGCAGAATAATCCCTTTCTAATTCAAAGATGTTTGCTACTGTGGTGTTGAAAGGAATGAAGATCCTGCTCAAAGTGAAAGTCTTCACATCCAGGAGTATCTGCCAGCAGATCAGCAGGTAGAGATGTATTAAAAACTTTATGTGCTCCTTTGTGAAACCAGGTATTTATAATGTTAAGTAATTCTGTTATCTTCCCCTGGGTGCTCAATGATTCCTAATTTTATGGGCTACTTCATGAAGCAAAATTCTCAATTAGTTTTTAAAATGTCCCTACCTTTTAATGCCAGAGGGCTGTCTTTTCAAAATGATGCCTGCCTCTAGCAAAAGCACTCTCTCTGTTGACAAAATGAAGGCAAGGCACGCACAGAAGGAAATAATCAGCTCAAGCCTCCAGGAATGAAAGGTACATTTTGTACCTTGCTGATGGAAAAGAAACTGCATGGGGTGAAAAAAATAGCTCTCTGTGGAGACTTGTTCTTCACAAAGGCGATGCAGATTAACAATCTGATACAGGATTCCTCCTGTGGCCGCTGTCCTGACACCCCTGGCACCACAGGTGAGAGGAGCCAGTATGCTGTCCCTGCCACATGCTGACTTGCATCTTAGCAACCAGGTGGCATCTATGAGCAAGGACCTCAAATATATTGTTATTGTGAGTCAAGGGGAAGGCTGGTGGTGTTGCCTGTCTCGTGGGGCTTAGTCAATGCTGAATTCTCTAAATATCTCCTAGATTCCCTGGGCAGTAATGAAGGGAACAAAACGGATGTGGTTTTGTGTCTTCTCTCAGCAGGTCATTCCAATATCACATTGCTCCTTCTCCTTGAACATGTTTCTCTTTGTATCATATCAGGGGTTTTTTCTCTTCACTTTTCCTTCCTCCCATACTGAAAATAACAATCTCCTGGCCTTTCAAGATTGTTCACTACTAGTATTTAGGAAGTATGAACCAAAGTCTACTTTTACTTATAAACCTTTCATAATGCTCCTGATTTTGGTCATGGTTTGCAGGATTTACACTAGCGTAAATGAAATCAGTACATGAGCCATGACAGGGGCTCCTTAGCAGACTTTTCTCTAGGCAGTGTAAATTAATTTTTCCTCAGTCTCCTCTCAGGGTAACATAAATTATGAGGCAAAAGCTTGTAATTCACTGCTAGGCAAGCAGCAGTAACTCCCTCTCTACCACTTTCTTGCCAAAATTATGGGAGAATGGCTGGCAATCTCAGCTCCTATTCACAGGGCATGAAAAAGACAGGAAAATGATGACTCAGGTGGCATGAAAGACATGTACGTATTGTTACCACTTCCTTGCTTCTGAGGTGGGGAAATGCATTGGAAGGCAAAGAGGTGCTGTCTGTGTCTGCTTACTTCTTGGTCACTTTTAATGTGCAAAGGGAAGAATATTAATGTCCCATAGAAATTATGTGATGATGAATGCACAAAATATTGTACTGGATGTTCTTGGTTGATGGAATTACATCAAGGCTTTTTTTTTTTTTTTTTTTTCCCTTCCTTTTCTGTGATTCAAGAGCTCTCTGGGTAAATATTAACTATAGCTATCAAGAGGTGGAGGAAAGTTTCAAGAGACCTGGCCATTAGATGTCAAAACTTTAAATCATGATAATATTTTTTCTTGCACTGTGTTCTAAAGGTTATGCCTGTGCTCACCCCACACAGAGAGTGCTGCCTAATGGAAGCCTAAAAAACACAAGACTTGCCTTGCCTTTTAGTGCAAGGGCTGCATCTGCAGATACTGAGACTACCTGTGACTCCTTCTGGCTGCTCACAAGCCAAGCATCATCCACTCCCTCAGAAGAGCTGGAGTGGTTCAGGTGTCAAAAAGCAGAGCTTGAGAGACAAGAAGTCCTGCAAACCTTCTCCCCATTTCACAGCAGCAATGTCATGGCATAGGATGTTGAATCAGATGGTACAAGTGAAGAAGCTGACAGATGACTCTGTTGGCTGACACACTGCCTGTTGTGTTGAAGTCCGACCAATCCAGCTGGCTGAAGGTGCTCCTGGATTCTAGCACGAATCCAGTAATTCCTTGCATTATACAAGTGGAAGTTACAGCAGCCTGGATTTTCTGGTTGTTTTGGCAACTGCTTGGATCCCTCTCTGTTTGTTAATGTATCATCATGCATTTAGCCTTCTTTATTGGCTTCCCAATGTAAAAGTATTATTATAAGCCCACTCATATTTGGAAACAACTGAAAGTTTTCATGTGGAGATTCAGCCCTTATTCTCTGCTGAACTGTAAGAATGAGTTACTGCCTTGTAAGTGACTCACAGGTACTTAGTATCCTGTGTATAAAGGTCAAAATTTAATGTTCTGTGTGATATATATGGACATGGCTCAAGATTAGGCAGTCTTGAATGACAGATATTAAATTATCATCCAGTGAAAGAGGAAATTAATGAGAAATCACAACTTGTGTTAAATAAGCCTAAAAAAACTCTGATGGAAACCTTCCAGTTTCAGAGGCTGGTATGCTAAGCCACAGTGTTGTGGCTTATGGAGCCCAGCTCACAGAACTGAGATGAAATTTTTTAAAGCCAGATTCATGTCTACACTTGCTTTCTGCTAAAGTCTCTCACAGTGGAAGATAGCGGCATTAATAAATAGCAGGGCTGATAGCAAACCTGAAAAGGAACTACTCTGCTCTCTGCTTCCTGCCTTCTCTCAGGGAGGTAGGGTGGTGTTTACAAAAGGTGCACCAGGAAGTGTGGCTTTCAGGGGTAGAGGCAGGACTGGAACATAACTCATCTCCTGGTGCTTCATGAGGTTGTCACTCCCTGCGAGGAGCTCTGCCAACGGAATGATACAAGCCAGGACATTGTAGGGGGAAAAAAAGGTGAAACCCAGCTCAAGGCTGCCTTCTTTTCTCTCCTTCCTAGCTGTTCCGAGACAGAGTTTCATGCAGTTGAAGATTTGGCTTATATTTTTAAGGTGTCTTGCACAGGCAGCCTACTTCACCCTCAAAAGGCTTTAGAAATAAAAGTAAATAACTTTATGTGCTTTTATATCTGATGAGAAGGACAACAGAAATTATGCTGTTCTATTCATCTGATTTTGATGGTGATGACAAATTGCTCAAAACTTGCTCAGGAAGTTGCTGTTTTGGGTGTCAGCACCAACATTTAGAAATTGAAGAGCCAAGAGATAATGGTTACATGTAGCTGTTGTGGGTTTGGCTGTCTGGAAGAAAATAAGGAACTGGAGGAGAATGTAATTCATGAACTGCAGCACTCTGCGTACTCATGTCTTTTACTACCTGAGAATGGGATTTTTTTTTTATGGTTATTTATACCAGGGCTGTGATAAGCAAAGTGCAGAAATGCATAATGGATCTGAGATTGGGCAAAATTGTATTGAATCTGGGAGCTGAGGCTTAAGTGGGAAACTGAGTGGCAATGATTCTAGTGACTTTCAGCTTTTAATGTAGATTTCTGCTACTGCACTTTCTCTGTTCCATTGGTAGTGATGGGGTTAGTATGCATTCATACTGCCACAAGGGAGAATAGAGTTTCATGCAATTCTGTCTACTGTAGAAAAATAGTAATATAATTAAATGTGGGACCAGCATTTGACTGGAATATTCTGAGACCTGTTATTATTATTAATAGAAAAAAATCCTACTTTGTCATGCATATGGAAGTATGCCTTTCTTTTAAACCAGAGACGGAAATTACAGTAATGATACTGGTTATTTGGACAGGGAAATGTTATCTGCATATAGAAAATGGAGAATTCCTGTCCTTTCATTTTGGATACATTTTACAGATTTTAGTCTTATATATTATTATTTAGAATTGATTTAAGGTTATGATATTTCTGAGACAGTAAAAAAATCAGAAATGAAACTTTGTAAAAAGATATTTGTTACTGCTCCTTAAGTAAAAAAAAATCTTTATAAGTAATGTAGAAATTGGATATACTGTAGGAATGACACTTTTCCAGTGTTGGCTAACTTGCCTTTTTTTAAGTATGACTGCTGTATACATGGCTTTGAAATCAGTCTTCATATAAATAGACATTTCTTGTATCTCATTACTATCTAGATGACTTAGGTTGTATTCTTCATTTCAACTAAGTGAATAATTGTATTTTAGATTGTTCATTATGCATCCAGTTTACAAAAAAAATTGACTATTTCACCCAAACCAAATTTTTCTTCCAAAAGAAATGGATCTAAATGCTGTCTTTTTTCTCCCAGATTCCAAGTGAACAGATAAAACTCATTCTGTTATTTTAGAAACTCTATGGACCTGATCTGATGGTCCTGGTTGAAAAAAAACAAAACAACTTATATCTAAACTGACAGCTCTATTCAATTCACAAAAGTTAGTGAACACATATGGTCTGCCTAGATTTGTGAGAGGTCAGAAAACCCCAAGTAGCTAAGATTTCTGTGCTTGTGTGTGGTGTAAGGCAGTGCAGCCTCATGCAGCCGGTTTTGCCAGGGCCAGCCTGGATGGTGTCTCTATGGTCTTGGGCCAGCATTGCACTATATGAGACCTGACCAGATCTCACACCAGACAAGAGCTTTATTTGGCACAGATCACCGAGGACTGGGAAATGTCCTTCTGCCTCTGCTGCTAACCATAGTCCTGTTGCAGAATCTGCCTCATTATTTACTCACTGGCATCAATAGTGTTTCTGTGCAGTGTGAAACACAGAGCAGAGTCAGCCTTGCAAGTAAATAGCTTTCTGCACTTGCTAATTTACCTAGGCAACATCATTTGGTCATGTTTATAGAATCTGTTCATTGCAATCTATTATGTAAAATAGAGAAATATTTGAGTCAGCTGGGTATAAAGGACTTTGCAATCATCAGAAATATATATCTCATCACTATTACTCACAGAAACATATAATTACTTTGCGAAAGAACCAGTCAAGCCACATTGCGGCTCTTACATAAACCAAGCTTCTGGAAACATTTTTTTTTTTCGTTATGTGTGTCTCGGGTTTTAAGGACTGTTGCATTAACTGAGAAATGAAATCCCAAGCCTTAGCTGTGCTCTCATTTTATTAGTGTGACATAGTGATAATCTCACAAGGAGCCTAGTAAGTACATGAGAAAAAAAAATCAGCTAAACGGAGGATGTGAAAATGTCCTAGCCCAGTGCTATTACATAGGTCTTAAGCTTTTTTTTTCTCTGCATATTCTGTAATAGGATGTTTTACAAATTCTTCTCTCAGCAGGTTTTGAACATGAACTTGCATTACTATTCTTACAAAATAATAAACAGCTTTGGGCTATAAAATCTCTCAAATTGTTTTCCATGAAGGGGTTTGCATGCTGACTCATTCCTACTATATTCATAACCTATCGCCAAACCACTGCAACTGCAGGATTTCTAATAAAGCTATGAAAATTACATGTATTGCAGTGGGAATTGAATACATTTACATTTGTAGTATTTTACCATTTCAAAATTTATGGCAGATTACCTTGTTTGTGCATGTCTGGACTTTAATGGTTATTTTTTTATAGCAGAAAATAGTAGTTTATGGTGGTATTCCCAGCAGAAGGTTTTTATGAATCCACCATATGGACTATTACATAAAACTAAACTTGTATCAGTAGTGGTTTTATGCAAAGAAAGACAGCAAACATTACCAAGAATTAGTGATTACAGAAAATGTCAGAAAGCTTGAAATTTTATGAATGTGATTTTTTTTTCCCACAATTATTTTAAACTTGTATTAATAGCAGACCGAATCCCTGTTTTTGTCAAGCTGGAAAAAACTTTGTTGTCTGTAGAAAATCCTGGGTCTCTCAAGCAAGTAACATTTACTGCAGCTAACCTTCTCTCCCAGCCACCAGCTTTTAAAGTAACCTTCATGGAGTTGTGTTTGGCACAGCAAAGAAACATGGTTATTTATGCAGGAGAAGACTAAGGAAAGCTGGGAAGTCTTCCTGTTTTTCCAAACACCCATCTCTGTAAGTTCATATATTGTAATCACATAGATCTTCTTCACTATTGGTGGCAGAAGACAGTCTTTTACCTGTGCCTTTCTACAAATGGGAGGAAGAGACGTCTGATAGCACAAGTTGTGGACAGGAAGTTTTGCAATTCCGTTGGAGTACATGAAAATGAGCAAGGATGTTCTCATAGTGATATGTGTTTGCATGAGTATGGACATCAGAAGACTCTACACAGCTTTGTCAAAGAGCACCTCACGGATTTGGGAGTCATTCAGCCAGCAAAAAGAAATGTGCCATGAAAAGTAGGTAACCAGTCACACCAAGAGAGCAACAGATGGTGCATTCATGAAGCAATTGTCACTGCCAAGAGCCTGGCGTGTTCTGCAGGCCAAAATGTATCTGCCTTCATAATGAAGCAAATCCTTGGGTAGGGACATGTCTATGAAAATCTATATATGCCTGTGAATAAGTTGTAAATGGGCTGTGAGGTTTGCATCTGGGATATAAAGAAGAAGATGGAATGAGGTTAGGAAGAAGAGCTAGCGGCAGGTATCTTATCCTGCTTCTTTTGCTGGTCCCAATCCTAGTAGAAATGCTGGGTTTTGACCCCTAGGTTCAGTGCATTAGGGATGGTGACCCAGGTAACCACTGCTTCTCTACACTTTCCCATAACAAGCAGCTGGCTCGTTACACCAGACTGGTTTAGGAATGAGGGCATGAGGCCCTGCTGGGGGGAATTCATACATAAAGGGAACTGTGAATTTTCTAGCAGTAAAAAAAGGCTAAAACTTAAAGGGCAGTCCAGCCCTTAGGACTGAATAACCTTTTCTGTAGAATGGCACTGAAAGGTACCATATGGGTTTGCTGTGTATCTTTAGTGTAATTTATGTGAACAGTACAGAATTTCCTCTTGTTCCTTTTCCCACAGAAAAGCTGCATGCTTGGTTTCAGATCAGGCTGGCACATGAGTAAGTAGACATATCATAGGTGGCTGTCAACTTCTGAAATATTTCAAGGTCAAATAGGGCCATTTGATCATCTTGTCTGCATTTTTTTTAGAGATGTAGTGCCTTGTGGCTCAAAAAGCTTCCTCCTTCTTGTACCCATGGAAATGATGCTGTGTGAGAGAGCTCTGCCAGCCCTTCTCTCTGTGAGAAATCCTTCGTTGAGGTATGGGCTCCTAGACCCAGGGATGCTACTACCATGACTGATCCCACCAGCTGAGGAGCTGCCTTTTGGCCTTTCTACTTATGTGAATCACAGCCTCTTTGCTTTTTCATTAGCTGATGTATCATAGAGTTACAGCTGTCTTCTCTCCATCTAAATTGCACACTAATACTGTACATTATTGATTAAATGAGTCTACAAATGTCTTTTTAATACTCTATGGGTTGATCAGTCTTCTCAGTTAATGCACAGCACCTCCTGTGAGCTTTAAAACCTAGTGAAGCAGATTTTTACCAGATCTTACTGGAAAGAAAAAACTTCATGAGAGGCTGTGCTCACATGCACACTGAGTTGCGTGTTTTGGCAGTGGGGAAATTAGTAATGATTTCACTTGCTGTGCTAAAAAGCTCCCTGTATTCACAGGTTTGGATTCTAATAATCACAATTACTGATCTAACTCTTTTCAACTAAAACAATTCATGGGAGATTGTTGTTATATACTCCAGTGGCAAAGCTGCACTGCAGTAGTTGAACTAGGAATTAATTTGGCCTTTCCTGTGACTTTTTTTAGAGGAGGGTTTCAAAACTTTTCTTAACTTTTTTTTTTTTTTTTTACAACATTTTTATATACACAGGACTGTAATAACTACATTTCCCAACTATGACATTTGATGGTAAAAATAATAGTATTCTGACTGTTTCAAGTGACTATTTGCATTGCACATTGTGATTTTCCTTAATTTATTAATTTCTTAAATCTAAATTCCTCTCTGCCGCCCTTTATTATTCAATATATATGCAAGTATTGGCCCATTTATAGCACAGTAGGAAAAGCAGGTTTGTGTTTTCGGGGAGGTATCATGTTTATCTGGTTTCATAGAATTATAGAAAATTGAGCTGAAAGGGCCCGGAGAGATCACCTAAACCTACCCCATTCGGTTTTAAACAAGGAGACAAAAATGAGGTGTTATATGCACAGATTTCCTGCAATATGAATTTTACTTTAGATTTGCATGCCTCAGGCATTGCACAAATAAAGACAGAGATCTAGTCCAAAGGAAAGGGGATTGGAAGGATATTTGTGATTTCTCTGTGCACTTCTCATGATGGGCTTGGCCAGAGAGACACAGACAAAATCAACCCAGAACATTTACCCTCTTTTGTCATTATTCAGATGGACATCTGCATTACCACTGAAAAAAACAATAAACCTCTAAACAAATTGGGTCAGTGTGGGTATATTTAGTCAGTACAAAGATCTGATCTTAAGCAGTTTCAATTCTTAAATGGTCACTGCACTCTGAAGTGGCAACAACCAGTGAGTGGTGGAAGAGCCTCTTGGTGCTCTCCTTTGTGATGCTGGCTATAGCTTTGTGGTGGTTAGAAAACCAATGGAGAAGTAAATAACGAGAAAGAGAAGCCTCAAGACAGAGCAGCAGGTGTGCATTAAATGAGATGGTATAACCTATACTGGAGAGGCTGGGAAATTGCACAGCATCAGGAATGATGTCAAGAAGGTAGCTTGTTGCTGTCCCAGCTCCTGGGTGATGGGCAACTCCAGAATCCACTTAAGCCTTAAAAGATTGAAGATTTTACTTACACTTCAGTAAAGTAGCTTCTCCCAGGTAATCAGACATTTAGCTCCTTGTCAGATCCTTTGAGCCATACATTAGCAATGAGAGACTGATATTGCCACTACCATCCCTGATGATTCAGCAAGGAGCAAAACATGATAGCCTTTCTAACAAGGCTGTTATTCAGACATACCACTCAGCATCCGCACTCTAACTGCTCACTGGTTCAGAGTGCTAATGCTCTGCATATTGTGCTTAATAGAATTTTAAATTATTTTGATTAAAGTGTCAAGGCATGAGGATTTAAGATTGATCAAAGCTACTTGCTTGTGCTATGCTAGTTGTTAACCAGCCACTTCCAGAACGTTATTACATAGGCTTAAGTGATATAACATTCAGACATGAGAAACACAAGGAAATATTTCACCTGACTTCATACTGGGGCACTGAGAGGGCAAGGAGGAAAATAAGGAGATATATATTTCATATTCAGTGACTGAGTTGGGGTCCTAGTCCTTCTTTAACAGAAGTTGATGAGACCTTTACCATTGCCTTCTATTCAATGGCAATTCAACCATGAATAAGCAATGACAAAAATCCAGTATTCTTTGAGCAGAGACTGTAAACATCAAATAAAATTAGATCATAAAGAAAATAAACAGTGGAGGTTTGTCTGGCTGTGAAGACAGGTATCAGGAACTAGAGTCAGTCAACATTAAGTTCTTGCCTTGGAGGTCACTCAGTGGGAGAAGAGGTCTTATGTGATGGTTGTTTAATTATGGAAACAAAGAATGAGTAGGATGTTCCCATCACATATAGCCTTCAGCTAAAACAAAGTACTTTGGCATGTGTGTAACTTTAAGTATGCAAATAAATCCACTGAAGCTAATCTAAGGAGAATGTTCCACATCTTTTAAGTGAGTACATGTGCTTCAGGACATCCTCTGAGTGGGACCTTGGAGTACATGGTGCACAATCATTGTTTCAGGTGCTGTGTTTGTTAATAGTTTGACTTGAATCAGAGACCAGTGTCCTGGGTTGTGAATCTCTTCCTTGCTAGGAAAATACTTACTGCTCAGACTTAACAAACATTAGCAGTGCAGTGAAACCATAATCTGTTCCAGACCTATTCAAGGTGATGCAGTGTTCTTCTCTGCTTTGCTTCTAAAATAAAGAATAACACTCTGTACAGATCTTGCTGTGTCATCTCATTAACAGATAGTTGTTTAAAATCTCAATAGAATTTTCATCCATGCCTATAAATGGCCGTATGACAGTTTATGGTAGACTATCCTTGGTCAGACTGGTTAGTATGCTTTATCTACCCATATGGCCTTAAGAATGCAAAGCAGTCATAAACTCATCTTAAGTGGTTGGTTAAGTCAGGTCTACAGCCACTCTGAGTGACTGTGCTGTAGCTGCGTTGAAAACACCTCTTGCACTACATTGTAGGTTGTTTAAAGTACTTTGTTGAAATGACAAACTTGCTGTGAAATACTGTTGTCTTCTGCTTGGTGTAACCTTAAAGAATTATAATTCTTGAAGCTGCTCCTGATTATAATTCCAATAGAAACAAATAAACATTTGATTGCTGTTCTGTTCAGCAGTTAAGTGTGAACTATGAAAACAAATGGTGAAAGTCCATTTTGATGGTTCTCAGTTTGTGTGACACAAACGTGTGTTCAGAAAAACATCTGTGGTCTGTTGCAGAACATGGAGAGAGCAGGGAAAGAGCATTTAAAGCACATCTGTGTTTTCCTATAGGCCCTTTCTTAACAGTTCCTCAAAGCATTCTTTCAGCGAAAGATCAAATATGAGTACTTCATATCAATCCACAAAAAAAAAGATGTCTACCTATTGTTGCGTGATACAGAATCTCTTCTTCTGCGCCCCCCTCCATCCACAGAGCATTCTGGTAGGCTGCAGGCATCTGATGTATGAGTTTCATCCTGTTTCTAGTGGGGACATGCAGGACTACAGCCATTTAACAGACAAATGAATATACCAAACCATTAAAACATATTAAATACTTGTGCATGTGTTTAACTGCAAGTACACGATTAATCTTTTTGACTCCAGAGGCAGCAAGGCATACCTCTTAAGCAGGTACATAAGAATGTTGTTGAATGGAGGTGATAAAACATTATTGCCTGAATTCACTGGAGTGTTAGATGTCATTGTCACGGGGATTATCATTCTCTTGTGGAGAGCAGAACAGCAGACCTGTGGTCACACTGCTCTCCGTGTGCACTCTCACTGTATTCACCATGTTGCAGTACATTCTCTGTGACCTGTTTCACTTACCTATAGGCACTTATAGGAGAGAATCTAGAAGAAATATATGATGACTCTTGTGAGTTGTCAAAATTGACCTGACACTGTGAATGAGAAAAGCCTGACTGAATGTAAATCTAGGGAAAAAAAGTGGAATTCAGAGCTGGTGAACCCTACAGGTAGAAGCAACACTGAAGTTTTTTGTGCCAAATTTCACAGGAAGGAACAACTTCCATCCCTGCACACAAGTCAGAGCACAGTGTGCACCAGGTCAGGTCTAAGTTGGCAGTGTTGCTACAGCTGGATCAATACATAGCCTGTGGCTGCTGCTACTGAATTTACTCAAATACCTTATAAAAAAGGGCAGATCTGGAAGTTGATTCAGTGAACATGTTTCCTGTCCTTCATGGCTCTTGGCTTCTGGCATAAGCAGGGAGCTAATGCTGCAAAGGCAGAGAACTTTGCTAGAGAAAAGTTATATCTTAATTTACAAAGTAGCCTTTACACTGTGAGGAAAAGAATTTTTCATAGAGACAAAAGGCAAAGACCTAGATCTCATTGTGAAATTTTCTGTTCCTTTTACTTCTGTCTCCATTTAAATGAAATAGGGGCACCCATTTGCAGCCAACAGAATTAGCTAAAAGCTATTCACATAAAGACAGAGATTTCAATGAAATCGAATCCATATATTATCTCATAGGAACAGTTGTCCAAAGTTAATTTCCAGGTTAATAGGCTATTATTGCCATTTTCAAATAAAGTAATTAAAAGTAATATTCTTCTATTACTGATAAAGAGGATCACAGGGCATTGGACTGTGAGCTTATTTTTTCCAATGTTCTTAGTCAAACAGTATCTACTACAAATTATTTTAGGCAAAGGTGGAAGAAGTTTGCCCAAAGGAAAAAAAAAAACCTCTCTGAAGTAAAACGTAGATTTTTTTATTATATTTGAAGTAAAAAACTCTATTTCTTAACTTGTGAGATGTGGAAAAACTATTGTCTAAGTATACTTTTATCAGTTTTTCTGAACTGAAAAGCAGAGGTAAAACGAGATGTTAATTATACACCAGACATGTTTTGCTGTAGATGTTGAATACTCTCTGTGGAGCATGTGCAATATGCTAAACCATAATCTCTTCCACAAAAGCTTTTTGTGGAAACTCCCAGAATATTTTCCACTTCTTTACTGCAAGAAGATCTACACTGTATAGGCAAAAATCTGATCTAGGAGAAACAATATAATTACTCAAGGGGAATTATCATAACATAAGTAGAAAAAAATCACTTTCCCCTTGTAAAATGGCATGACTGTAACATATGTCCCACTCCAATTAGAAACTGTCTTTTTCAGAATATCATCATGTCAGCCTGCACTTGTGAAAGCAATTTTGGCAGATCTGGGGCAAGTTTAAAAGCAAAGGAGACACATAGCATTAGAATTTATAAGCAGGCCTTAGTTTTGCAGAGAGGATATTTTTTGTCTGACTGATGAAGACAAAGAGCTAAGTAAATCCCCCTTGTTTGTGCTACTTTGGTGGATATGTGCACATCTGCTTCACGGCAGCAAAATAACCATACTCATCTACTTTGAGGGACTTAACTACTAGAGCAGTGCAAAGTTTCTGACTTGACATTGTTTCTGCCTAATGAAATCTCCTCCAAGTTTACTATTTCACTAAGGTGTTTGAACTATCTGAAGAGCTTGTAATTGTCACTGCTGGGGAAGGTTTACCAAACAGGGTGAGTTGATTTTGACTGCAGTCAGACATCAGTCATGGGCCACTCAGGGAATCCTGACCTGGGAATGGACCTTGTGTGTTGCTGGCTAGGGCCTGGCGGCCGGAAGATATCGCGTTGTACGGAAAGCTAGGACCCCTCTCCTGATAGCCTG
>JANHFX010012378.1:14521-38807 GCA_027560015.1 Chloroceryle amazona
CCCCGTGGAGCTGTGGTGCTGAGGGCCAGGGGTCAGTGTTGCCCTGGCAGTGCTGGGGGGTGGTTGGACTCCATGAGTTTAAATGTCTTTTCCAACCAAAACAATTCTATAATACTATTCTGTGATAAAGAGATCACCTCCAGGCCTGGAGACTTCTGTCCCAGCCTGACTGAGAAACCTGCCTTGGAGCCAGGGCTGTGCAGACACAGGTCGGCTGCTTCCCAGGAGACCCACTGGACTCAGGAACTCCTCAAACTGGATGTCAGCAGGCACAAATATAACCTTGGGCACAGACCAGCTCGGGGAATTAGACATCACCAGCAGCCATCTGGCCACTGCTGCCGGGGGGCTTAGTGCTAGCAGAGAAAAAGGAGATTGGTCAGGACCAAGAACAAATGTTTTTGGCCAGGAGCATCCAGAAAAATAAATCCTTAAGCCCAAGACAGTCCAGGTGAAACTACCAAGTGCCATTTGTGGATAAAAGAAGGGGCTTTTTTATCCAAGAGTCTCTCTGGTCTCTGTAGATGAGATGGGAATGGAGCAGAAGGAGGGTGACCACTCTCCGTTACCTCTTCTGGAGGGCCCTGAGCTCTTTGCACTGCCATGCCTGTGGTCAGCCCTGGCAGGGGGAGTTCCTGGCAACTGTAGGCGCTCTCCAGCTTCAGCCTGTTGTGTGTGACAAGGCTTTGAGCATCCCCCCTCCTGCAAATGCCACCTCTTCTCAGAAGGTGGAGACCTTCAGTGCTGCGCTCTCCGGCTCATGATGCATTGGATTTAGCTCTCCCCTTTCTTTCTGGAAGGTAGTGCCAGTTGGTGGCCTGTGTCCTCGCTGCAGGGCTCCGGGAGGGGAACCTCCATTAACCTGCCCAATGCCTGCGAGAGGAGCCTCTGACCCCTCTGTGTGTTATGGCTTTGTAATTTAATTTGAGTTTATTGACTTGTGTGTCACTGTCCGGGAGCAACCACCGTGGTGCTCGAGATCCAGTGCTGCTGCTGCCAGTTACACGCTTCTCCTGATTCTCCTGGCCAGCCTGGAGCAAACCGCAGTGCCTGTGGATGGGATGTGAGCAACCCCAGGGGGTTGTTACCCACATCACCCACAACTCTTCAGAAGGAATCAGGCTGACATCCCTGTCCTCCCCATGCACGTTAGGAAGGCAGCCTGGTAGGTGATTAGTTAATAAAGGGAACTTGTTGGTAGCTTTTTGCAGAGCGCTAATGTTCAGAAGCACTTTCACACCTCAGTGCAGGGAGCAGTGAGGAGCATTAGGGTAGGGAATGCTCCACTAAACGGACTTTCCCAGGGAAGAAGCAGTCATGCTGTCAGGATGGACATCTCCCATCATCAGAGGAATGAAAGTGCTCACGTGTGATGGGGACACTCCGCGAGGAAGATGGGAGGCATTGGTCCTGCTGCAGGGCTGAAGGGACCTTACTAGGAGCTGCTGGGCTTGGCTGTGAGCAGATTGCTATGAAGAAGCCACTTACCATGGGGCTCATCTCTCGGTGCCATGTGGCTTTCTCACTGCCAAAGAAACAAGCCCCATCATTTACTGCCAAGTCTCTGCTCTCAGACCCTCCAGCTGGGTGGAGCCTTTGACCAAAAACCCAGCCTGATCCTGGACCCAGAGGCAGGCTCAGCATACTCCACACCATCACAACATGCAGGACACCTCTCGCTGTGGCCATGCTCTGTGTAGGTGGTCAGTGTGCTGGCTGTAGGTCACCACAGGCATCAGGGCATGGACCTGCTGGGCCTCATCAGCTCCAGGGCTGATGGGGACACCACCAGATGCTGCAGGAGAAGGTGAAGCAGCAGGGGTTGCATGGGTGGGTTAACTCTGGTTTCTGAGAGCTAGAGACTGCCTTCCTCCCAAGGTACCAGGCAAAGAGTCTCTGCCAGAATCGCTGCTGTGCTCAGTGGCACGTGAACAATCTTGTTATCTGTGTAAGTGTACAAGACTTGTTTCAGTCTTGATAAATTCCAAGACCAAAGTGTCTTCTTGTACTGGGGAGGCCCAGATGAGGCTCCTGCAAGAATGTGTTGCCTCTCCCCATGGGAGCTTCTGCTTTCCAGTGTCACTGATTGTCCTTGGATTATGAGGCAGGGAGAATAGATGCTGCCATTCACTCTTTTCTAGATAATCTATCATATCATCGTGGCCCTCTTGCCTGTCCCTTCTCCAAAGAAGCACCCCAGGCTGTCCAACCTCTCTTCACAGCTGAGCTGCTCCAGGCTTCGTGCTCCCTTCTCAAGCTGAGGTTCTCCAGGAGTAGTTTGGCTATGTCACTTCCTACAAGTGTCTCCATTTGTTTGGTTCAAACAGTGACATCAGCCAAATCTGAAGTTTTCAACTATCTACATTTGTTATCTGACCATGGAGGGGCATCACATGGACCTTCCTTCATGGGACATGTCCTTGCCACAGGACCCTGTTTTCTGAGGATGGTTGTCTAACGGCTGCTCACCTCTTCCACCCCATCAGTGAGCCACCACACTGAGACGCTTTTCAGTTTACATGGTTGGAACATCCCCAAAGGGCCCAGGGAAGCTCAAGCTCCTTGGCCAGAAGAGGACATCTAGAGACACTGCTGCTCTCAAGAAGCACCAGGTTTAACTCCCTCAGTGTTGAGATACTGCTGGGAGAAGAAGTGAGATTTGTCGAGCAAAACCTGGAGATGGCCCCTGTCAGACCTGCAGTGAGGAAAGTGCTGGAGATGCTGCTCGAGGGGGAGGTGGGGACCAGCTTCCCATGCCACCCTCCCACCCTTGCTGGGAAATCTGGGAGACTTGTTGCACGCAGTGCTGCTATCTGAAGGAGGCTGCAGCAGAGTTATTTTTCTGAATGCTCATTGTTTGCTGTGGGAGATAAGGCAGCTGGGAGCTCAGAAGATAGAAAGTGCTCTGATAACAGTGCTTTCTGCAAATATTTGGTGAGTGGATTTGATTCCCTGTGAACAGAGACCACCAGCATGCCCTGTCTGTAATGGAGAGGTTGTTTCCCAGGTTGTCAGGGAAATTCTGTTTGTTGTGTCCACCTGGAGCTGTTTTCAATCTCAAGCCATTGTCCTCAGCCCTTATGCATTTGGGTCTTGGCCCAGCCTGGGACTGACCCAGCAGATGGGAAATGCCAGTCACAGGAGATGGTAAGCTCCCTGTACCCTCCTGGCCAGGAGCACAAGCAGGAGCTGGGATGAAACAATGCCTGATGGACTGTCCTCGTGGTTTGTCTGGTCACAGGGACACCTATAAGTGTCCCTTTGCTGTGGTGGAGGTCCAGGCTAGTCCAGAAAGACTCTGGGAGCAGAGGAGTGCCCAGGAGACCAGGGCAGGGCAAAGCAGGGCAGAGGGGCACATGAGCTGATGTCCCATTATGAGACCCCTGAGGTCTACCCTACTCCTTGCTCAAGCTTTGCTTCAAATGGGTCTTCTCCAGTATCACCCCAGCTGTGAGAAGAGCTGTTCCCAGCTCCCTGCTCCCTCTCCCTTCTCTCAGGCTCCTTCTCCTGCCCTCCTTTTAATCAAACCAGTATCCCGTGTGATGGGCCTTCAGGATGTTGAGTGGCTTGCAGAGTGCTGTGGTAGTCCCAGAGCTCCTGCTGCTCTCGAGCTCTCCGGACCATTCCCTCCAGGTATTTTTTTGACCTGATGGATCCCTGACCCAGTCAATCACTCTGAGCTGCAGCCTGGCTCCAGAGGTGATTTGTCACTGATGCCACATCCTGCGAGGGGAACATCAAGTTCTGCTGTACTCTGATGAATGCATTTTATTGACCAAGGTTCCTGGTGCCAGCTGGGGTGGAGCAGGCTCTGGAGACACATCCCCACCTGCAGATGCTCTGAGTGTGGGGACAGCCCTTCTGTGGGGACACAGTGTGAGGCGACAAGCCCTGTGCTCTGCTGCCCACAGCAAGTGAACAAGGAGATTGCCCATCTACTTGCTGGTAGCTTTGCCTGAGAGTATGTCACTGCACAAGGTGTCTTGTTTTGGAGAAAAATGCAATTATGATCAGTGAGACTTTGGCCTCCATCCTGCGGTGAAAGAGCTTTTCTTTAAGGGATATAGGCAAGGAGTTTATCCTGAGGGAATGCTGACGCTTTGCTGGGCAAGGATCCTTGTAAACAAGGTGATCCAAGTAGGGAAGAAGCAGCAACTGACACACGAGTTCAAACCAGGATCCTTGTGGCTTCCTGGTCTCCAGTCTCCAGCACGTCACAACCAATCACATTTCACTCACTCAGCTCTTGTACAGAGATGTGTCACTTGCCTTCGGTTCAAGCATCCCCAGGACAGCATCCCAGTCCAGATGTGGAGACCTGGGGAAGACATCTGCCTCCCTTTCCCACTCACTAGGACGTTGCTCGTTCGTTAAAGCTCCAAGTATCTTCTCCACAGGAGGGTGTTTATGTGGGATTATGAAGACAGCTTCAGGCTTCTTATTTGACATGTTAAGCTCTTCCAAGTCCTTAATTTCCCCATCCATTTAACCACTGATCGGCCACCAGTCTGCCCAGGCAGGCTGGATTCAGCATGCACATCACTTCTGGCTGTACTGTGCTCAGAGGAGAAAATGCTGCCCTCAGAGGTGAAAATGCTGCCCTCCCCTCTCTATCCCCCAGCCCACTCAAGAACTGCCCAGGGGGTCCTGTATGGACTCATGGTGACCCACAGGCTCCATGTACAGACTGTAGGACTCCCCGATGAAGCACTGGTCTGTAACACAGCACTGATGGGTAAGGGTCCAGTTTCCTGGGCAATCGCAGCCACTCTTCAAGCCTGCTGGGAGCTCAGTGTAATTTATCCATTCTTTGTGTCAGCCACAAATTATTATTTATTTTTTTTAATGAATGGGTTTTTAATACATATGTTCGAATCATTGATGAAAATATTGACTACTTAAAGCCTCCTGCTACAAAACATTATGAGAAACACAGATTTAATGACAGCTCCCCATCAGCGACTGCTGTCTGAGCTCTTCGTACCCGAGTCTCAGCCTGTCTCACGTGTTTCTCCCTGATGCAGTTGAGTGTTCATTTTTAATCAGTCATGCAGCGCTAAGTCAGGCGCGTTCCCCAAGCTGAAGTATATCACATCTATTCAACGACTTCTATCAACCCCACATGTAATCTCCTCTGTGAATGAAATGAAGGCTGACAAGACCTGTTTTCCACATAACCACTTTGATGGGCATTAATTCTCCATCTTCCTTTCAGCTGACTCCTGGATCGCTTTCCCTGGGCTTTGCCCATGGCTGATGCTCAGATGCAGACTCACCCACCTCCTTTGGGATGGTCAGTTCCAGCTTCCACTGTGGTCCAAGGTTTACCATCAATGCTCCTGGGAAACCTTCTCCGACCTGCTCATTGTGTAGCATATCCCCGTTTGGTGCCTTTTAACACCATCCTTGAACTTAAAGATGCCGGTGAGTTTTTCAGCATCTTCTTGTGATACAGACACAAACTTTTCATGCATTTCTGCCCTATCAGGAGTTTGGCCATCTCTATAAAGAAAACCTCTGTACTGCTCTTTTTTGTTGTTGTTGTTGTTCACAGGGCATTCCAATTCCCTTCTCACTGTCACTCATTCGCTAAGTCATCCATTTTTAACTGATGAGTGTAGCTTCTCGTATCAACTTTCTGTACTTCATAGCATCTAATTCAAAATCAATGGTTATCTACTTCCCCCTCTACACTCCATTTTGTTATATATTGCTTTTTTTTTTTTTAATTCTAATAGCTGCGTCCACTTCATCACTGACGAGGATGGGCAGCTGGCCAAACACATCCTCTTACTTGATTATGGAATTATGGCTCTTACCCTCTAAGAAAAAAATCCTTGTGTTCACTCCCATTTTTCTGTCAGGGTTTTGTCCTTTCCGCTCAATTCTGCTTGCAGTTCACCTCCCTGCTGGGCATGTTCTTCTGCTGTAACACCAGGAGAGCCACTTCTGGTTGTGTGGCTATTTGTCTGCCACAGCACTGGGGGGAAGTGTGGCTCTGCTTCTTCCGAGTCCTTTCACGCTCCATTTCCAGTAGTTCTGCAAATATGATAATTAGGGGACTCCTTGAGCCACTTTCACTTGGGTAATTACTTTCCCTACCACCTTCATGCTGGGTACCTCCCAGCCAAGTGAACCACTCCAGAGGTGGATTTCCAATCACTACGGGTCCCAACCTGTTCCCAGCTTGCACGTGTTTTTGGCATCAAGCTATGCTGTTTGCTTTTCACAGGACTGACTGTATCAGAGTGGGCAGTGGAAAGCCCCCTCGGGACTAATGTGGAAGGACTGACCCCCTCCAAAAAGCAGAGGCACCCTGTTCTGGTACTGGTGGGAGTTGCAAGCTGGAGAACTGGGACACACCTCCAGTGAGAGCCCCTGCTCCTCGAAAGCCACCAGTCCTGAAAAGAGAACAGGACAAATTGAAATTAATAATTTATGAGTGACAGTAACAATTTCCACCATTCGAGGAAGCAAAGAAAATTGTTCCATAAACATTTTTCTTTTCAATTTCTTACCAGTCACTTGAAATTTGATTTCCATCTAGTTTGTTTCATCAAACCTCCCCAAAGTGATTTAAAAAGTGTCGCTGGCAATTACCCAGCTGCAGAAGGAAAGAAACATCAGTGGGGCAGCTCCATTTCACTGGCCCAAAAGGAACCAGGAGGAGGAGGATAGAGGCTGCTGGCAGAGAAGCAACTCGGCAGCACCAGAAATTACTGGCCAGAAGTTCAGCGAGCACAGCCTTGGGTGCACTCAGCTGCATGTCGCTGCCTTTGGCATGGCAGGGACCGGAGTCCGCTCCATGGGGCTAGTGGAAGAGGCTCAGGGACTGTGGGTGCCAGCAGGAGGCCTTCGGATTGTGTACGAGCCTTGTGTATCATCTTCCTTCCAAACTGCCAGCAGGTCCAGCATGCAGCGGGGGCTGGAGTCTCAGCACTCCTCAAGTCCTTTGTTGAAACATCCCATTTCTAACCCTGATGTGGCTGGGGCTGGTTTCCACCACGTGCTTTGGTTCTGCCTTTACTGGAGCAAGGAGTCCTCTGGGCTCTGCATAAGTTTGGCCAAGGGCATCCATCCTGCAGAGTGCTGTGGGCAGCTGGGATCGGGCTTGTCCCGGGTACACAGCTTACGAGGTTACCTCTGCTCTGCTGTGACCCTGACTTGGCCGTCCCACGTTTTCTAGTTTGGGCACTAACTTTGTCCCTTTCCTAGGGATATTCTGCAGCTTTTCCAAGGAGCAAAGGCCCACATCTTCTGCAGGGCCAGGTTTCTCTGATGCTAAATCACAAGCAGTCCAGAGTCTCCATCCTTTTCTTTCCCACATGGCTGATCTTGTCTTCAAGCACCACCCTGCATGGCTCGAGCCTGCTGCGGTACCGATGCTGGGGCTAAACTTATTGTGTGTGTTTCAACAGGACCATTCTCCTGCCTCCAATGCGCTCTGAGAGCTGCATCTCTTCAAGTGGCCCCAGACTCATGCTGGCTGCTGGCAGGGGGCTGCTGGTGGAGTTGGGCTGGTTCATCCTCGCTCTCTGCCATACCCCACTGTGAGGGTATTTGTCTGGAGATCAAAGATGGGGGTTCTTCTGCAGAGTGAGTTTGTGGAGTGCTTGGGGAAAGGTCACCAGGGCCCTTTGGCTGTCTCTCCATGTCTGCAATGAACATCGCCACCGGCTTAAACACCGCAGACTGAGAGCAAGAAAATGATCACCTGGAAATCAGCGATTCAAGGCACTGCAAGACAAGTGACAAATAAACTTCCACGACTTGCAGTAAATCACTGCTCTGACTGTCCCTGGGCGCAGAGGCCCTGATGCCAGGAGTCTGGGCAGGGTGGTGGGGGCAAGATGCTCACCCCAAAGGCCAGACCAAAATTTTCCCATCCTTCTGAAAATTGAGGCAGACAAGTGCTGAATAGGCAGCAGCCCTCAGCAGACATCATCCAAGCCTGGAAGTGTTTACAGTGTCAGCTCTTTGAGCATAATAGAGAATTACATGAATAGGGTGGCTGAGTTTTAAAAGTAATAGCTTTGTTAAAAGCAGTTAGGATCAGGCGCCGCTCGTCAGTGCCAGGGCTGTCTCGTGGCCACAGCAGACATGGGTTTGCCATCCTGTGGCTCTCTAGCCAAGTAACACAGTTATTTCTCTTCTGAAATAAGTGACAATAATGGATACGGAAGTGAAGAAGAATTCGCAGCACCTCTTCTGCAGGAGCATACTGATGGCCATTGCTGAGAGCACGGCAGCACTAATCTCTCCGTTGATGGCAATGAGCTGTTCTCTTGATCTTTTTCGCTTTTAAATAAAGATCCAGGATGGCAATAACTGCTCTGAGTGTGAATGCATTATCTGACGGGGATGGGTGCAGGAAGGTGGGAGGAAACCTGTGACTGCATTCAAGGGAGAGGCAGCGTGGGCTCCACACGTGGAGCGGTGCCCGTGATCCCCCCACCCCCAGTCCCAGGGGAGAGATTAGCTCATGTCAGAGGCAAGTGCCACCACGCACAAAGGGCTGGTGTTCCCCTCAAGAGAAGATGTGCAGTGGGATGTGTAGGACTCCTGCCAGAGGTTCAAGTGGGTCCTGGCTCTGCAGGGATTGGACCCTCTTGGTCAGGCAGTCACAGTGGTGGGCTGGTGTTTGGGATATTATATCAGTTTGTACCATGGCATCCACTGTCCTGCCCCACAGACACCAGCTTTTTTAGCTTTTCACCCATCTGCACTGCTCTGAAGACTGGTGAGTGTGTTCTGGAAGCTCATCAGAGGTTTCTTGCAAAGTCTGACTAAAATTGGTCAAATTGGTCCAGGTCAGGAGACATTACTCAGATTTGGAATATCCCCTTAAATTGTAGGGTTTAGAGTAGGTTCATTTGTCTTAAGTGTAAAAACATTTTCCACTGGACAGCCCAGGCCAAAGCAGGAGAGCAGCAGTAATTAAGCGCTGGTGCTAATGAGGTTTTCAGTTAAGGGCTAGAAGTGCACCTTCTTGTGGCAATTTTCAGTGTAGAGATCACAGGTGTGAAAAGCTCCTGCTTTGCTTTTATATTCTTTTATTATATTGTTATTTTTGATAATCCTTTTGTTAAACAAAGAGGAGGTGAAGACACAGAACTGAATTGATCTTGTCTGATGCTTTCAGGTGCTGGGGGACGTTGGTATGGGCAGCCCCACGACACTGCACAACCTGGTGCTGATCTTCAACTCTCATCCCTCTACTGACTCCCTCTTGCTGTGGGACCAGTGAGCTGGATGGGGTGGGAGAGGGAGGTGACCAGGAAGGATATGATGTGTTGGGAAGGCAGATCTTTGCTGCAGAGGAGGGATGAGGAGTGAGACAAAGTTTGGGTGTCTCTTGGCCGTAGTTGGGTTGGGTGGGGGAAGCCCATGGTCTGTGGGTTAAGGGAGTGGATGAAATGCTGGTGTCTCCAATAAATGGGGACGTGTGTGGAGATGCTCTGTGCAGGGGATGGGGCAGAGATCTTCCTTGGTGGTGGTGATGGGGCTGACCCACGGCAGAGGCATATGGGAAGGGCAGTCTGGGCTGGACATCACCCACTCTTGGGAACAGGCACTGCAGACTCAGGGCCACATCCATCCTCCAGCTGCAAGCCCAAGGAGACACCACCATGGCAGCGTCTCAGCTGTGAGGTCAGGCTCAGCCCTGCTCCCCTCAGCAGACCTGAGGACAGATGATCCCCTCTTCATTTCGTTGCCAGCTAGCCCATTCTCTTGGCCCACCAAAGCCAGGATGTACACGTACCCAGCAGTTCTCCCGTGCGTTGAATCTCAGGTTGCCTGTCTGCAAAGCCATGCAAGCTGTGCCAGGGGATGCCCACCACCCCTCGGTGGCAGGGCAAGGATACTGTCCCCGCTCTCTGCCTGCTCAGCCCCACAGGCTCAGTGGAGGTGTTGAGGGGTGGTGTAGAGCCCTACTTTGTTGGCTCTGCTCTCTAGCATGATATCTCCTGGGGTGAAGCATAACCTGATGTCAGAGCTGGAGCACCACGCCAGAGATGACTACCACAAAAGATGGCTTGTAGGACTGCGGTGACGCCTTGGGCTACAAAGACATTAGCTCAAAGCGTGAAGAGTGCTGACAGCTTGCTGTACTTTTCGTGTGTTTGATGGCAGATAACGGCCTTTCTAAGCAGATAATTAATACAAATTCAGTGGCCACATACGGCACTTGCCTTTGCTCATTGGTGGGATGTGGACAGAGCTCAAAGCAGGCTTCCTCCTGACCGCTGTGCCCGGTGCTGGCAGAGCTGCTGCCTTTGCCAGCTCTCACAGGGCTGCGTGCTACGTCACTGCTCTGCTGTTCCAGAGGAGCCAGAGCCCTGAAAAATTCATGTGAAGTTCTAGGAGGGAGAAAAAAACCCCAAACTTAATTTGGGTTTTCGTGACATGTGAGCCCTCTATTAGGCCTTGTAAACTTTTTCTGACATTACCACTTCGTGAAAACTTTGATTTCAGCTGTTGACTAAAGCTTTAATCTCCCTCTACCTGCTAGGTCTGTCTCCTTTTCTTACTTAAAAAAACATTTTGGATTTGTCTTCGATGGCATCTTTCAAATGTCAGCAGTTACCAGACTAACACGGAATGCAAAGGCCTTGGCAAACAGTCTTTTAAAGAGCTGGGGCATATAAATTTAAAGGCATGATATAATCTAGGAGGAATCCATCAGCCAGGGGAGCCTCTTGCATGAAGTATATTGAGAACTAAGCACAATATGAGCAGAAGGAAAATTGCTTTTTCCCTTTTGAATTTTTATTCACTTACCAGCAATATTTACTAGTCGCAGGCAGAACCTATTTTTCATTTTCTGGGGAGACGGGAGAATTCTGGTGCCACTCATCTTGTCACCAAATTAAATCTGTCGACTTGCTGCCAGGCCGCTGTGATATTAACGATACACTTGTAATCCCTTTCGTTTGGGAGGCCTGTGGATGCAGAAGTGAGACACTTGACCATTGTTCACACATTGTAATAGAAGAAAGAATAGCACTTCTGAAATCCTGGGAGATTGCAGCTCCCTCTGTCACTTATTCCCTTGATGTTAACCAGGCTGCCATCAGCTCTCACAGCTGATCAGCTCAGTGTGTGGACGCTTGGCCATCGCCAGTTTCATTTGGTAATTAGTCGGAGGACGGGGAGCTTGGTGCAATCAGCAGGTGACCAGGTGCTCCTGCAGCTCTGAGCTTCCATCTTTTAACAAGCCAGGAGCAGCCCTGGGGCCAGCCGTGCTGCCTGCTCTGGCCTTGCATCTCTCTCCCCGGTGGCGTGGATGTCGCTGGCTCGTTGCGCTGCTGTGGGGATGGGCAGCCACCAGCACACTGGGACAGACTCCCAGCACACAGCAAAGGAAAACTCCCCAGGGTTGTTTGTCCGGAATAAAGGAACAAATCCAAGGTGACCTGGGAAAATTTGGAGCAAGAGGGGCCAGGCTGGAAAGATGTTTCAGATTGTGGCTGGTATTATCCATCCTCATTTTGTCAGCCCTGTCCCTCAGACAGATGGTCTCCTAGGACAGAGCTCAGCAATGTCCTGCTCTAGGTGACACTCTTTGAGGCCAGCTGTGAGTGCAGCACCTGGGGAGTCCCTCCATCCACCCTTCCTACCATGACAAGCTGCACCAGCTCTTCATCATTCCGTAGCAGCCATTTGGGACTAAACTGGTGCTGCTCGTGGGGCTTGTGACTCGCCCACAGCAGTGCAATCCCCGTGGCCCTCAGAGAAGGACCCATCTTCCAGGTCAGCCTTTTGGGGGCTGCAAAAGGAATGTGAAGACAGAGGATGTTCCACAGCATTTCCCCAGACGGAGTGTCTGTCCTGGCAAGGTGCAGCTGTGGGAGGGAGGTGTCCCTTGCTCTCAGGAGCAGCAGGAGGGCCACAGTCTTTGCCCTGGAGCATGGCTGGTGTCACCTCCTGTGCTGCTGTGACTTTGGTTAGCGAGGACCCTGCTGTGGTTGGAGAGGGGTCTGGTAGGTGGGGTGGCACCAAGGGTGTCTGAAACATTCAGTGTTTATCGTGAGCCAGCTGGGTGACTCAGGAGCAAGGTGTCTTACAACATCTGGAAAAGAGTCCTGCTCTCTTTTTACAGTGGGGATTATTTAGTATTCCAGTTAGAAACATCATCTCATTCAGATCTGCCAGATACCTGTTGAGTTCCAGCTAGAGCTGGTCAGAAGGGAGCTGGGACCTCTTACAAGGCTTTGCCAGAACCACTTCTTTCCTGGGACAGCTATGGATAAGCACAACCTTGAGCCCTTTCAAAATGCTGCACATAGCTCTGATCTTCTGTGCTCCCTTTCCCCAAAACTTCGGGGTCTCCAAAATTTGGACGTAGTAGTGGTGCTTTGGAAATGGAGCTGCTGAGGAAAGGGCTGAACTTCCAGTGAAGGATTCGTCTTCGAACTTCCCTCATGAGATGGTCTCGTCTCTGGCTTTGGTATCCCAGGGGCTGTTATTCATCGTGGTGAGATGTGTGCTCCATGCTAACCTGCCTGGCCGCCTCCCAGACCAGACTGCCAGTCTCCATGGCTGTGCCTTGCGTCCCATCCCCTCCTGACTGCTCCTGAGTGGGACTGGAGCAGCCTGGAGGTGGACTGAATTTGGAGCTCCCCTTACCCCCAGAGCAGCTGCCCCAGGCAATGACTGCATCTCCAGGGCAGGATGCAGGGACTCAGGCAGGCTTTCTGGGAATACACCTTGTCTGTGCCCTTCCCGCTCACTGTCTCCTAATTAGCATTCCTTTTGCACACTTAATTAGCACATTCCTGCCTTTAAGTTATGAGCTGCTTTCCTATATTTACACCCTCCTAAAACATCAAGGGAGAGGTCTATAAATTGCATCTCATGAAAAACATTAATTTTGTGATCTCCTTCTAAGATTTATAGCGTTCGGCTTGCTACCTGCTCTGCACGGAGCTTGCTCATGCCAACACACAGACTGAGAGGTTTACACGAGCGCACACACTGCATCTGCTCACACCTCGGACTATTGCCGTGCACGTACACACAGGTCCCGTATCCATCACCCCCAGCCGGGGTCTGCCCCTGCATGAGCAGAGCAGCAAGCTGTGGTCTGGGAGAGGCAATTGCCCAACAGGTGACCCAACGTCTCCGGCTCAGGCCGCAGGGACTGGTGGAGTGGGAGGCTGTAATGGGATCCAGCTGCCTGTAAATCTCCTGCCAGAGCCATTAGCGTGTGCAGAGCACCCGGTTTATAGAGCACATGGGCTTTATTTCAGCTCGTTCGGGAGCTGCTGCCTCTCGTGGTCACTGTTTTTCAGAAGAGAATTTCATGCTGGCGGGAAGCTCTGGCACATTTGCCAGCTGTCCTGAATGCCTGGCAGCACCGACTGTGGGCACCGACCCATCACCGGGGTCACAGCACAGGCTAAATGGAGTTTGAATGACCTGGCACCACAGTGCTGCACTGATGGGATTTGCCAAGACTCCTTCAGAAGTGCAAGGGAAAAGGAGCATCCTGGTGAGGGAGCTCACTGCAAAGGTCCCAGCTGTCCCAGACCGTGCTCACGAGCAGCCTTGTCTCTCTGCGTGCAGCATTGGACTATCATTTCAATAGCAATCCATATTCCCACCCTCTCTATTTGTTGAATCTCCTTATAAGGTCCCCGTTGCTTCCCCAAACCCTATAGCCCCGAGTCCCACCAGCTAATGATGTGCTGCACCTACATTTATTATTTTTTTTGTTTGTCTGCTGTCTCATCACTCTGTGACAGCCCCTACTCCTTGTAAACCACACCGAGAAACCATTCCCTGCTTGTCACTCCCAGTTTTATGGACTGATATCACATCTACCTCCGTCACCTTGCCCAAGCTGACAGCACTCCGTGGACGTACACATTTACAGGCTCATGTCTTTTGCTGTGTTCTCCCTTCTTTTACTGCCACTTCTTGGCAGCATCCCGTACGAGGCTCAGGTTCTGCATGCTTGTAGAGAGCATATGGACTCAAAACATACCAGACCACTGGCCCAGGTCCCCTTGTCTGGCTTCCTCTGCAGGAAAGTAAGAGTGAGTTCTGGTGGCTGTTTCTGAGTTATGAATATTAGCCACTTTTATTAGCTGTTTATGGAGGAGGCAGGTGCATGGCAGATAGCCAGGGTTAAAGGCAGAGGGCTGAAGCTGAGACTGTCAGCGGATTAGGCACAGACATATTCTGACACTGCTCCTTTCTCTGCTCTGGGACATAACTTGTCTGGTCTGGTCTCTTCAGAGGACCCTAGTGAGGATGGTGCTCAGACTGGGTTGACTGGGAGTTGGGACTAGATGTGATGTGCTGATCCGGGCATCTGTGTTTCAGATCTTACCCATCTTCCCAAATGTGAGATCAGAAGCCTGTGGGTCTAAGAGAGAGTCTTCTAGCTCAGACCCACAGCCTGAAGGTTGCTGTGCACCTTCCCCATCAGCACTCATCATCACTGAGCCACAGCTTTCACCAGATGCCTCACGGCTCAGCCCACACTTGGGGCAGCTGCAAAGGTCCAGTCGGAGCAGGTCCGTGCCATCTTCCCTCTGTTCCCTGGGAGGGAGGCTGAGGTCATGTTTTTTGTGCCATCATTGCTGCTGTGCTTCCAGGGCAGGAAGATCTCGTGCAGCATCCCTCCTGCTCTGCCTCCTGGAGACAGGCGCTGTGTTGGCTTCACAGCATGGCTTCTCCAAGCACCAGCCTCTACTACTGCCCTGCAGTAGAGGAGTCTGAAGCATTCCCATGTCCCAGGTATCCCGCAGGAACAGCGAGACACAAGCTGGGGGCTGTGAGATAGTTGGCACGTGTTCCCTCCATTTACATGTAGCAAGCTCTGTCCATTGAACTCTTGCTAACAAAGTGCAGCCAAGACCTCAGCTAATGAGAAAAATGTCACCCTGAAGTCTAAGCTGCTGACTCCTGCTAAGTGATGAGCAGCTAAGACCAAGAGTCCTCTTCATGCCAGCACTGTTGCCCAGTCCTGTGAGCTGGTGGAGAGGATCCCGGCTGCTCCATGAAGGATAGACTCCTCCATGCAAGGATATTGAACCTGGAGGAGAGGCCTGGGGAGCTCAGGATCTCCAGGCTCAGCCATCTTTAGGCATGTCTGGAAAGGAGCATTGCCTGTACCTCTGTAGCAGGAGTGCTGGAGCTCTGCTCCAGGGTGGGCTCCATGCTGGCCTGGCCCGAGGGCAGGTGTGGGCAGCACAGTGTGGTGTGTGCATCACCTCATGCATGGGTGATGTCCGGCTCTACTGTGCTCCAGAATGTGAAGGTTACGTGACCTGCCCCAGACGCTGTGCGGGAGGAGGTGGACCTAAAGAAAAGGGACCGTGGAGATGCCAGGGCACTGGGAACAGGTGTGGGCTTTTGTTGACCTCTGCATTTTCTCTGGGGACTTCTCCTCTCCAGGTTGCATCAGAAAAGGGGTGCTAACCCATGTTGTTCAGAACCAGTGTTTGTTTTACTGTTACTACATAAAGAGGCCTCATGGTCCTCAGGTGCAGTCACAGTCCCCAGTTCTGTAAAGGACACTGTGACATCCAAATGCTTTTCAGAGGCTGTGACTGGTTGGCACTGGGCAGCTCATCTGGCACTTGCAGCCCAGAAAGCAATCGTATCCTGGGCTGCATCAAGAGGAATGTGACCAGCAGGTTGAAGGAGATGATTCTCCCCCTCCTGGAGTCTTGCCTCCAGTTCTGGAGCTCCTATTACAGGAAAGATATGGATGTGCTGGAACGAAGGGCCACGAGGATGATCAAGGGGCTGGAGCACGTCTCCTGTGAGGACAGACTGTGAGAGATGGGGTTGTTCAGTCTGGAGAAGAAAAGGCTTCCAGGACACCTTCTTGTGGCCTTCCAGTATCTTAAGGGGATCTCCAGGAAAGCTGGTGAGGGACTTTTTAAGCTGTCAGGCAGTGGTAGGACTGGAGGGAATGGCTCAAAACTAGAGGTGGGTCGATTAAGGTTGGATGTTAGGAAGAATTTCTTCACCATGAGGGTGGTGAGCCACTGGAACAGGTTGCCCAGAGAGGTGGTGGAAGCCCTGTCCCTGGAAGTTTTTAAGGCCAGGCTGGATGGGGCTGTGAACAGCCTGCTCTAGTGGGAGGTGTCTCTGCCATTGGCAGGGGGTTTGGAAAGAGATGATCTTTAAGGTCCCTTCCAGCCCTGACAAGTCTATGATTCTATGTGTATAGGGGACACATCTAAAGTATCTGAACCTTGGGCTAACATCTCGGCCCGAGCGGGGTGAGGAGATGCTGAGGGAAGAAGAACTCTCAGTCCCTCCTGCTGGGTGGGTCCAAACTGAGAACAGTGTTTGCAGACACTGTGCCCCACACACCTGCCCCGTGGCCCAGGCAGTGTGCCACGCTCAGCAGAAGTGAGAACCATCCGAGTCTGAAGTGAGGGATGTGGGTGTCATCATCAGTTACTTAGGATGTCACCCCAGGAACAGCGCAACAACACAGGCAATGATTCGTCACCTTTTACAAGAGGTTTTATATCTACCTGGAATTTAAACGTTGCTGCTCCTGACACGCTGTCATGATTTTTTTAGTAATAAGAAAAATCGCTTGTGTGTGAGGATTCCCCGTGGACACCAGCAAGCCTTCCAAGTAGGAGAAACCTGGCAGGAGGTTTGCTGACCAGTTCTCCAGCACTGGCACTTCTGCTGCTCTGTTGTTGCACCGTGCCATAGCAGCAATATGCAGTCACTCTGCCTGTGTTCTCCCTAGGTGGAAAGGTTATTTCTTGTGTTTCTTTTCATGTGTTTGGATATGGGGGCCGACGCCACATCCCAGGCTACTTTTGCTGGAAGGAAACCAGAAACCCATCAGCCACCTTTAAGAGGTGGAAAGAAAAAACTTGTGTTTCCACAGGGATTGTAGCCTCAAAGAGGTTCTGCACAGCCAGCGTGAACCATCACTTCTGAGTGCTTGGAGATGGTGTCCCATGGTCCTGGTAAGGATGTGAGCAGCTGAAGAAGGAGGGTGCAAACACCAGGGCAGCGTGGGGGGCGGTGAAGGCAGAGTGCCTGAGGACTCCCTCAGGGGAATAATGACTGGAGAGGAGCTGATGAAGAGGAGCCAGTGGAGCTGATGGAGAGGAGCAGGGTGCTCAGCTTGGCAGGACTGCAAGGATCTCTTCCTTGGTGTGGTCAGCAAGAGTACCAAGAGATGAGGCAGACCTCAGCTTGCTTGTTGTGACTCCATTCTGGACCAGTTTATACAAATAAAGACATGGGGTACTCATCTCCAGTTTAGATTCTCACTGTTCCTTGGTGGCCATCACCTCATTTCATTCAGTGTGGGTCAGAAGGGGATGGCTCAGACAGAAATACTTAGCACATGGGACTAAGTAAGAAACAGAAAGTACCTGCAGAGGAGAAAATATACAAGCAGAATTGAGCAGAAGGGAAATCAGATGTAAAAATGCGAATGGAAAGTTTAGCTTATGTGAGAAGAGTTTTATTGTCCAGAGGGTTACCCTCAAAGAAAGGAAATTTGGAAAAACTCATGTTGTTTGGGAAGAACATTATTTAGTTATTAGAAAATCAATATATGGAAAAAGGATAAAGTTTTTTGGGCTTGACATCAAATGAGAAGTATATCAGAAAATGGGTCCTGGAAGTGAAAGACCTGAGTACAGCCCATGCTTGGGCTTTATTCACACGGTGTTGTCATAAGATTTGTGTGCCTGGTCCTTTTGAGCAGCTCTGCAAAGCCCAGCCCATCAGAAGGCTCCACCACCCCCTGCAAGGCAGGTTGTTGCTAGAGCTGGCTGCGATGGAAGATACTTGGCTCATGGGATGCATAGTTTCAGGTGCACTCCTGTGCAAGACAAGGGGTTTGATTGCACTTCGTATGGTGGATTCCAGATCTATTTCTACTTTTTCCAGCTTGCATCTTGTTTCTTGACAGATCCTGTTCCTTTTCTGTAATGGAATAGTGATGAATCGCTGGAACGTGCACGCGCCGTGTAGCCGCTTTCAGAAACTCATGCACAAGTGATTGCAGACAGGCTTTCCCTACTGAGATCCTTGTAGTAGAAATTGTGCCATTGATTTTCCAGCCTCCTATGAGCAATATTTATTTTCACGTTCGCCAAATGCATATACTCTTTTGTACAACACTGCACATCACCTTCCCCTTCATCAGGTGGCTAAGTGTTCCCAGGCAAGGCACAGAGCCCTTCTCCACCTGCTCATCTGGGAGGTGAGATGAAGACCACCAAATCCAGTTGAAAATTCAGAGGGAATTTAGACAGACAGCATTCAATAGCAGGCCCGGAGTAGCTGGCAACCAGAAACAGCAGCTTTGCTTTTGCAAAAAAAACCCCATCCTGGTTATTTTAATGTCCATGAGGAAACAGGGCCTCTGTTTTAGCTCTTATTTGAAAGGTAGCAGCTCCTCTTCAACTAGGCAGCTCAGCATGCTGCAGTGCCAAAGTCAAGGAGAGAAACCTCCGTTCTGGTGCCCGGGGCACTGTGCAACCAGCTCACCTTGCCAGTTTTGATATTACAGTAGCGTTCTGCTGCTGGCAGTAGAATTTATCGGCAGTGCAAGTATCTTCAAAAACCTCATCCAGGAGGATTCTGGTGGATCTTCTGCTCATCCTTGACCTTCTGCTACCCTATGAGTCTTCCAAACCATCCCAGAAATTTCAGCCTAATCAAGGTCCACACCTTGCTGTGAGCAGGGGAAGGGGACAGATTTACTGACAAGACTTTCCAGAGGATGAGATGGGCTATATGTTCCTATGACCTCCAGAAACTGGCTGGCCAAAGGGTTCAGGATGGCAGAGAGATCTGCAGCCATTGAGAGCTTGGTGAAAAGCGGTCATCCTGTAGGCAAATCTGAAGTATTTGCATCCTGCCCTACTTCTGGAAGGTGAATGCATCTCCCTAGGAGTCTTCTCAGCCTCTGGGTCTCTTTGCAGGGCCTCAGCAGTTACCCCATGGACCTTGCTAAGACATGTGGGCTGAGTAACTGCTGTTGATGTAGCCTTGCTGTCCTTGCCCCTACCAGGGTTCCCCTTTCTCTTTGCTCTAGGACACTGTTGAGTAGGTAATGTCTCAGGTCACGTCCATGGTCACAGCCCTCTGCAGCCCGTGGGATGTTTCCAGGGGCTGGATCTGCAGTGCTGTGGGTCACTCCTTCCCAGGGCAGAACAGGCACTGCACCAGTCTGTATCACTAGAGAAGAGGCGCAGCAAAGCAGCAGGGAGTTTAGTGGCTAATTTTTGGCAGAGCTTCCTCAGGAAAAAGCTGCCCTTGCTGTCCCCAGACAACCTGGAGCCTGGTAGGGGTTTCTTGGGAGGAGGCTCTTGACCTCAGCAAGAAGGATGGGAAAAGGGGTGCCTGTGGTCCAGGGAAGACAAGGTCTGATTGGTATAGTGGGACCTCCTTTTAAAAGCATCTCTTGAGGTTTCTGATTTGTTTTTCAGGCTGAAACACTCCAACCCCTCTCTGCAGTCCCCACAGTCCTTGCTCCATTGGTGCCTGCGTCACCTTCAGCCTGACCTCACTGCCCTGTGCCATTTGGACCCTCTGCAATGTGGCAGCTCAGAGGGGACGAGATTAGTTGCTTGGTGGGCCTGAGCTCTGCCCATCTTCTCCTTCAGCCCATTGCTTTGGGCTCTACTACTTCCCCCCAGCCTTTTTTTCTCCTCTTATTTCCCCCATGCTATGTCTCCTCTTACTTTTCCCTCCCCACCCCCCACCTCTCTTCTTCCCAAGCTGTACTCTAGACCATGCTTGCTCACAGCCAGCAAGCTGGTTCAGGGGGCTGCAGCACTTTGCTGCCCCCCAGATAGCATTTCTTCCTTTGGCAACATTGCAAATCCCAGTTAATAAAACCACAAACAAAAATGTGCCTAACAGGACATACATTAAGTGAGAACTGGCTAAATCCTCGGTGGGTGTAAGTCAGCGTGGCATCACTAGCTTCCAGAGGGCTACCCCGATTTACACCCGCTGAGCTTAGTCCAAACATTTACAGTTACAGTGTACAGACATGATAAAATGAAAGAAAATCAAAATACTAAGCCCGATTCCATCTTAAAGCTTTATGTGAGCCATAAATGGGTTAGAAATAAATCACGGACCTCTCATGGGTCTTGTAAGTCAGTCCACTCAGCTTCCAGGGGGCTGGGGGGCAAAGCCAATTGCTCACCTCACCTGCTTAATCACGCAGAGATTTGTGACTCTGTGGAGGTGCACTCCATACAAAGCACCGCTTGCCTTGGCTGGAGAGTCCAACACTCGGAAGTCAGGGAGATGCTGGAATTAGGACTGCACAGGTTATAAGAATTCACTTTTCCTGGTGCGTCTGAGCGATGAATTACCCCTCTAGACGCAGCCGTGTCTGGTTTTCCACACCTCACTCATTTTTTTGTGGCTTTGTTTTTCTCCCAGATTTTATGATTGCTAGGAAATGCCTTTGGACATTGGCTGAGGCACTAAACAGCATTTCCCTTACAGGCGATCTACCACTGTGTGAAATTTCAGGTACATACTGGGGACATCTGACGTTGCTGCTGTTCAAAAAGATGGAAAGACAGCAGCTAAATTCTTCCTCACCTTGTCTCCTAGGCTCTTTAAAACATGATTGTGTTGCTTTAAAACCCACATACGTCCCTAGGCAGAGAGCAGAGGTGAAAATGAGAGGTCAGTTAAAAGTAACTAAAAGCAGACTTATAGAGGCAGCTGTGGCTCTGGCCTTCTGTGAAGCCTGCAACAGTGCTGGATGTTTTGAGGCTTGCAGAACAGGGCATCTTAAGACAGATAGCTCAAGTCCTTCCACGGCTGCAGAGTGCACAGTGCTGGGTCATCCCTGGTGTCCATGCTCCCTTTCGCAGCTAATGTGAAGGAAGGCAGCTTATTGGCTCAGGGTTGCTGCATTTTGCAAGAATTTGTGTTGGTTTCTCCTTAGTTTTGTTCAAGTGGCCTTGAAGCACAGGGCAACAAAATCCTTCCAGACACGCTGCGAGAAAAAAACCCCACACATGGGGACAGAGTCACTTCAAGGGAAGGGAATTTTGCTGGTCATTTGTGCACCTGTATGATCCCTTCTGCTTTTCAGCAGCAGCTGCTATATGGACTTTCTGATGAGTCAGGAAAATCACTGGGCGTGCGGATTCCCAAGCATTTGGTGCAGGGTGTACCCAGGCAGCTCCAGCAGATCATGGGTCAGCTGCCAGGCTCTACCCAGAAGCTCCTCAATGTGTGCCAGCCTGTTTTCTCTGATAGTTAGCTTGGATGATTTCATCTGAGCTTACCCCTGGGACCCAAGGCATGTGTGCTCAGGACCCCAGCTGAACCAGCAGACAGAGGTGAGCGGGCACGAATGTGTCCCACCTCCATGGTGCCCAATCGCAGGGGACAGTTGTGTAGCTCACCCAGCATCTGCAGTGTATCCACCAAGCCCCTGCCTTTTTGTGTCTGAGGTTTTAATGGCCCAGGTTACACTCTGAATGGGATACAGTGGACATCCTGGAAATGGGAGCCTGGCAATGTTGTTTATCCAAAACGTCTGTCATCTCTGTTTACTAAGAAACAAAGAAAAAGAAGAAAAAATGCTGCAACCTTACATGACAAGCCAAATCCTGGGATTTACTGCTGCCTCCTGAGGGATTAGAGTAGCAGGAAGGAGCTGAGCCTGTGTTTTCTTTCTGATGGGTGATTGCAGTGGATGTCGTCTCTTCTTAGCCTTTCCTGACAAGTGCTTCGGCTTTGCTTCATGCTTCTAAGCTGTGTGATAAATGGTTGGGGTGATCCCTGAGGCCTTTGCAGCAGCTTAAGTTAACTGAGTGGTTTTGTTGCTTCCCAAAGTGCCTGGCAAAGTGGGAAGCATCCCTCCCTTGACTGCTCATGGCCCCACTCCAGTGTCACCTCAGCTGGGGCTCTTTGCCAGTTCTGTGGTTCCCACTGCCTGACACACTTCTGCCTGCAGTGGGGTTGTTTGCTGCCCAGCACCGTTGTGCCATGGCATGATCGGGGTGTCCTTGCTCCATTCAGGTCCTTCTGGCCCCATTTTTGGGCTACATGGGCCTTTCTCAAAGGCATGGACTTTGTGCACAACGTTCAGGCACTGACCACCCTGCTGCATCCACCTCAACCACCAGTTTATGTCTCTTACCTCCTTTCGATCACGTGCTGCCCAGCGCAGGGACCATCCCCTTTGGTGTCTGCAGACATCAGGCAGATATACGGCCCCATAGCGGAGCTGGGCATTATTATCGTATCAATATCCCATGATCGTAACGAAACCCAAAGTAGGAAGCAGACGGCTGCTCGTGGAACAAAGCCTGCCAGATGCAGCCTGTTCCATTATTACCACTTTTGACAGGATCACAGAGTGCACGACAAAGCGTTTCTGCTCCTGCAGAGCCACCCTCCACCCCTTTATGTCAACAGACGCTCACGAACCTGCGCACATATGTGTAAATCCAATTATTTGCTAGCACAGCCCCCATCCACCCATGCGAAGACAATAAAGGGCAATGCATGACTCGATGACTGTGCTGGATAATCACCCTGGCAGATCTGACAGTGATACATACACTGTATTTTTAAAGACTCTTTACGCTGCCAGCCTGTCAGTCACAAGTGATGTACTTTATAAGCAGTTTTCCCCAGAGATTCCCCCTTGTCTCTTCTCACCCTGATCCTGCCAGCTGATGGCATCTCTCCTGCCTCTGCCAGGGACTGTTGTCCTTCTCACAGCCCCATGTTGTCTCCACTCTCTTGCTAAATCAGCCTGCGTCTCAGCTCCTTCCCCGACACCATTACGGAGTCAGGAGGCAGAAGGACTGCAGCAAACACACCGTTATTTCAGCTCGGATCAAACATCGGCTAAAAAAGCTGACAAAACTTTCCCGGCAAGGCATCAGATGTCATTGGCTTTGAGGGCTGCACAGGCAGCTGGAGAAAGAGCAGCAGTCCATAAAGAAGGAGTTTTTTCTGCAGCCAGGGGACCAGACAGGTGGGCTCTGCATGGGGTTGGGTGCAGCCTGTATTTCACCGGGCAGGAAGGATGAGCCCCAGACTTGTTAGTGTGATTATCCCAGAGAGTATTTGTGCAACAGAACCCCTTGGTGGAGGGAGTCAGGTGGCATGGAAATGCCTGCCGGGCCACAGGGCTGATTTTGGAGAGGTTATTAAGAGGCAGCCAAAGACGATGGACCCATGGGAGATGGACCCATGGATGTGGCTGATGCTCAACAGCTGGCAAAAAATGCGGTTAGGCAGAGATAATGTGCCCAGCAGCTCTTGAATCCGGTTACTATTGGAGCTGTCTGAGAGGAGCCCTCAGTCCTTGTGCACATGCCATAGGAGAGGGACCAGAAGAGCCTGAGACAAGGGGATGTGGTGTCCATGGGTGTTTGGCCACACTCAAGCTGGTGCATGAAGGGGAAAGAGATCCCAAGCCAAACTATACATCTCTGCAGTGGTCCCAGACAAAGGTGAAAGTGTTGAGAGATGGAAATATCTCATGAAGAACACTTCTCCCAGTGGGTGGGGTTTTGTCTGTTTGTTTTTTTTTTTTGTTCCCAGTATGACCCTCTGAGCCTGTCCTTAGGAAGGGCAACCAGAGAGACTGAATCTAGATGGTCCCAAACATCCTCCCTCTCCTTCCCTTCAGAAGTAGGAGAGAAACACCAGGGAAGCACAAATCACGTAACAGGGAAGAAAGGCTCCGCGTGTGACAAACCCAGCACAGTAAAAGGACTCAGTGAGGGGACTTAAATATACCTCAGAGAGCACAGACGTGGTAGGGCTGCTATGGGAGGAGGTGGAAAATAGCCATCAGCCAGCAGTAGCTCAGAATGGCTGCAGAGGTGTTCTTGCTTAGTCCAAGGCTGAGGAGAACACGACCAGTGTAGACCAGTACAAGGGCTGTGATCCCTGTCATGGCATGTCCCTGTTGGTGCTGGGTTATCTCACTGTTGGGAATTTAGAGTAGGAATTTAGGAATAATGCGATGCAGTGTGGGCTCAATCCAGGCTGGCAGGAGAGCTGGGAGAATCAGGATGCGAAGCAAAGTGGAGTTTGGACTTTGGAGGTGTGGTATGAAAAGGTACTTTGAAACAACCCGTGGAGATCCCTCTGGGATCTCTTTTGAAAGCAGCCCTGTGGAGAAGGACTTGGGAGTCCTGGTAGACAACAAGTTCTCCATGGCACAGCAATGTGCCCTTGGGGCCAGGAGGGCTAATGGTCTCCTGGGGTGCATTAAGAAGAGCGTGTCCAGCAGATCGAGGGAGGTTCTGCTCCCCCTCTGCTCTGCACT